>JASAND010017587.1:0-26960 GCA_030248195.1 Trissonchulus latispiculum
GAAGTTAGGGTATGAATATGTTTTGAGCCATTCTTCTGATTTGAGTTAAAATATTGACGTTTTATATTCTTGGTTGGCATGCACAACTCTTTTCCTCTAGTAATATACCACTAAGTACTATTAATTTTGGAACACTGCCTGGTAACAAATTTAGCACCATGTATCCAAGCGATACTTTTGTTGCCATTTCAAAGGCATTTGAGCAGGAAATCCCACCTAGATAGTGGCTGAAACATCTTTATAAATTGCTTGAAACATACTATAACTATGTTTGTTTGTTTCATTGTTTTTAAATTTTATTATGTTTGCTGGCATTGGATCTATCAACTTGCTTTTAATCCACCACCCGTTTGGTTTTCCCTGAACCAGTCCTAGCACAGTGTTGATTATTATCTTACCAATTTCTAAGCGGGCAGTCGTCAGCCGTAAGCCGCCATCCTGTCAGCCCGTAAGCCGTCAGCCACTGTCGGATTCCTCATCAACCAAGAGTTCATTAATACGGATACCAAAACCATTTGACAAGGTATTGTGCTTTCCCTTTATATTTTCGTTTAAGTAAAACTTTTTCCACTCATAAGCAATATCGGTTTGTACAATTTTCTCTAACTCAGGATCGTAATAAGTTCCAACTGATTTCTTAGCCAGTTGCATGCATCTGTTATTTTGTAAACAACTGGATCGCTAGGAATTTGTTTACTAAATTCAAAAGATTTCTCTTGTCCATAATGGTAGGTAATCCGTTTGAAAAATCGCTTTAATAATCATAACTGCATCCGCCTAGCTTAAATTTATAGTTTTATGTCCTTTTCTTTACCGGAAACAGTTTTAATCAAACTTCAGCTTCGTTGGTATCATTAATCTCAACTGGCTCCATTTCAATACTTCGATGTATTGAGTTGTTGTACGAGGGTGACTAAATCTTGCAATAGAATCCTCAGCACCAAAACTTTGAGTGTGTAAAATACTTCTAAATTTTTCCTTTCAGGGTTTTTGGCTGGCAGTTGCTGCCTGCAAGTGCCTGGATTTTGACAAAATAGTAGTTAATTCTTCTGTTAGTAGAATACATTTACGAAACTCTCACCACTTTTATCCGTCAGATGTGTAGAGAATTTGAGATATTACTGCTATAAGAGTTTTTTCATACTTTTGTCTTTCACGGGAAACACACACAAAAATTTACTAAATGTGTTTGTACCAACTAAAAGATATTTAATACCGTCATTTCATTTAGCTACACTACGCATATCGGCAAGATCCATTTGCCACAGATCATCTATTCTTTTAGTTACTGTTCGACTACGTTTGAAACTTGATGACGCAGCTTAATATGCAATGTATAAGCATCGTGACTCCCTTCTTTCATCTTTTCTCCTGACATTCAATGTTGCTGCCTTTGATAATGGAATTTTTAAAAAAATTGCTAGCTATTCTTAAAATATGGGATCATTTTGCTTGTATGTGTTTGTATATACGCGTTTGTGTGTTTTCATCACATGGGAAGGGTAAGACTGTTTATAAGTAGATAGTTATGTTTAAAATAACATTAGTTTTGTGCCTCTTTTAAACAGTTTCAGTTTACGTTTCAGTGATATCTAACCGTGTTGCAAAAGTTGTCCCTTAGATTTCAGTAAAGATTACAGCATTTAAGTTTTTGTCGACAACAAAGGAAACTTTTATTTTTGAGCATTATCTCAATCAGACCTATATATTCAAGGTTTGAAAGAGTTAAGTTTTACTGAATCAGATTCTCAATAATAGGCATTTCTGAAAGCATTTACAAAAAGAGAATACATCTACGTATATATTCAATCTGGGTATGTATACAATACAATGCTTAGGGATAGGTTTCCTCTTCGTTCTTTATCATTAATCTATGCATTCCTTTTCAAGGTTTTGTTGTTTGACCTCCGATACACCCTAGACTGATGTGAATTTTGTTATGCTCAGTTCGAACAAGTTCAACAAGGCATGCCTGGTTTCAATAACTATAAAATTTTTATATGGCGGAAACAATTAACACTTTTACAGTCGCTTTCTTCATAATTTGCGCATTTCCTCATCAGATTACTTGAACGCCAAGAATGAGAATTCTCCGGCGTGTTTATGTAAAAGCGCTCAAAGTTGTTAGATTTCTATGCAGGGAGATGCATGTACTAACGCTGAGATCGCTTGTTTAATTAAAGCATGTGTGAAAGATTATCATGATAGACAACCTACATCAAAGAGAACCGTTTTCACCTACTGGCACAGATTTGAGAAGAAAATTGGGGAAAACATTAGTGGCAAAATCAGTCAAATTCTGAAGGTGAATTGAATATATGTATTTTTTAGTTTCATGTAATGTCTTGTGTTTGTTGGATATTAAATCAGCTTACGTAAATGTATCTTATGCTAACATCGTAACTTCACTTTACAACGAAAAAGACGATTTTGTGCTTAGTGCCTTCTCTGTGTAGCGAACACTTAAATATTATTTTTGAATTGTAGTTTTAATGTATATAGTCGGGGGAAGATTATTTTAGAAATAAGGTTATTACTCATTGCAAAGAGCTAGCCAGGCGGTTTATATACCAGCACGTAGGACTGAGCTGTACTTTCTACACCACCAGTAAAATCAGCATTCGGTTGTACTTCAAGTGGGCTAGCCGCCATATAGACCATCTTTCCTCACACAAGTGAGGCAAAAGATTGGGTTGGGAATTGGTGGTAGTAAATTTCGTTCCCTTATCACCATAACAGCACATAAATGGCGTTTAAAGACATAAAATGCAATATGTACTTCTAAAAATTCGTTACCAGCAGCCAGGATTAATATTGTATAATATCTAGCTGCTGTGACTTTCTTCTGCTTTGGTGTAGTGTCTGCTCAATATATCAACGAGCAGTACCAAAATGATAATAATGAGGATATCACTGTAGTAACGCTTCTCCTGATTACGGCACTTCAGGAGCTAAAAATGGTCAGGGACATTTGCCATCCAGTGGAATCAGGTCTTGATTAGGTAATCGCCCAACCTTCCCCGTCGCTCCTCCATCACTTCCCACTGAACCTAATCTGTGCATGGTTTGCATAGAAAAAACTATGCATTGCCCGCTGAATGGTGGCTACAACTATTGCCAAGCCATCAAACCCCATTGCCAGTGCTGCCTCATCAACATGTTAAATGGTGCTGACAAGTGGTGGCTGCTCCTGGTGCAGGAACCGTTTTTATCACTACTTCACCAATGGGGAAAGTATGGAGTAAGTTAATATTGCTTCAGTTTGCTTGAAATAAAATCAGTAGGTTTCTGAAATCGAAATTTGTTTTAGTGATAGAAATTGTTTCTGAATTACTGCTCAAATAGAGACTGTAAATGTTATCTGGGCTTATACAATGTTTCTGAACCTGTTCTAATTTAAGTTTTAATTAGCTTTATTTCTTGTTCTTGCAAAGTTTCAACGCAGTCAAGCAGAGCTTCTGGATTCACAGTAAAATTGAGATTGGGTCTAACCAAGGCAATCGAATATCTCCGTTCAGTGCTGCTGACAAAACAGACAGCACAGGAGGTTCAAAAAATGCTCGGAGAATTTGAGTACATTATGAATTATTACGAGCAGTATGCGTGAGCAAGGTTGTGTTTGTAACAGATCTTGAACAATTGATATTTTATGCCAGTCATATACCATGAGTGCTGGGGCGTCCTCGACGGAAGATGATGACGACCTATGAAACGACACAAATGACCGAGATGGCAAGAAGAACTGGGAGATGAGGCTGACGAGAACGATAATGATTACGATGGGTATCCAGAGGATGGTTAGGCATTGTAGCCTGTGAACAACGTCACTGTACAGAAAATCTCATGGGCTTTTTTCATAATTCCACTATAATTCTTCATTATAAAGTGATTTCATTGAAATAAAGGAAAACAAGGCATAAAGGGTAGGGGGTCGCGATTTTCGACCATCTCCAATTTTTCTCATTTTCACATATTTTGTACTCCACATGGATCCTGAAACCAAAACAAGTGCGTTTGCTGCAGAGCTTTTCCTAACTGCAGAACTCCATCGCAGCAGGAAAAATTGGCGTGCTAATTAGCAGCCATAATAGCAATGTGTATGTAAAATTTCATGCCAGTACCTGCGTTTAGCATTATACCTTGGCGGACACTTATGAGCAAAAAATATCAGATTTTCAATTTTTCAAATGTAGGCATAGTTTATATCAAATTGATGATCTCGGCGTCCTGAAAATTTCATTTTCTTGCACCAGGCAGTATCTAAAAGTTAGAGCCAGTTAAAGTTTGAAGTGAATAACAGACGGAATGAGCTTGCCAAAATTATCCAAGCGCCGTTTCTGACTCGTTGGTTGGTTTCTTATTGTAGTTTATGCAGTGAATAATACCTACAGATAAAAAGTTTAAATTGATTTAAATGTGTTTGGCATGGCATCCTATGTGTACGCGATGTCGTGGCCTCTGCGAGGGATGTTGGTGTAATTATTGAACTGTAAGGATTCTAACTGCAACAGTTCTTAATTGGGCTGACCCTGGAACCTAAAATTTTGTCTTTGTTTAGAAACATGTGGTATATTATAGCTGAAAACGAGCGAAATCCGTGACTATAAAATTTGGTACCAGAAACATCCCTCTTAACCTGGATTGATATAATTGACATAGCGCCATGGAGACAAGCAATCTGTTTGTGGTTTTCTTAAAACTACTATCCATGACAGCAGTTGTAGTCGCTAATGTCATCTTGCTTAGCTATCTAGATCTGTGCGAACTAACAATTACTTGTTGACTGTAAGGAGCAGATTGCATTTGGCTTAGATATTAAAGACTTTGACTATAGAGGCAGGTGTAGCGAATTATTATTAGAGAACTAACTAAAAAGATATAACCAATCCAAAAGTATCCTATCTGATCAGAAGCTAAATCGTTAGTTATCTAACAATAAGAAGCACAAGAGTAAGCATAACAGGCATAGGATTGCTGCTAGCGGCAGTGGAAATGTGGCCTCTGTATACCTTTCTGACGGAATTGTTAGTCAATTTGATATTTTAAGAGAATATTTAATCCGTTTAGAAACGACGTCCTGTTTAAAAAATTTGAGTGTCAGAAAGTTTGAAAAATATATTTAGACACCAGTCCGCAGAAAAAGTGAAGTCCACAAAAGGCATACTAGTAGAATACGTTGACTTGACACCTGACCATTCTGCCAATTGTAACTATATTTCTCTGTAATGTATTAACTATATTTCCCTTAAAAGGTGGGTTTACATGTCAATAGTGAAATATTCAGCGTATAAGGGTACTCTGCAGAATAATCTATTTTACTTTTTGGATTTTGGTGCCCAAACAATCTGTGTTATACAAATGAAATACTCCTTCCACATTAACTCCGCTCCAAACTCTTGGAGAATATGTATCCAAATTTGTTTATGGAATTTCTATAACTATAACAATATTGATCTTGGATTTAAATGGGACGACTAAAGGGTGGGATTCTTCATTACATGCGTTGACTTGACACCTGCCCATTCTGCCAATTGTAACTATATTTAGTCCAGAAAAATTCGGCACAATTAGAATTAAAATAGACTATAAGGAGACAGAAGGTGCATCAATCGCTGCATCTGTGTAGCTGAATATAATGCACTCATGAAAATAGACAAAAATGGGAATCCTTCTTGGGAAAAGGCACAATGCCTCCGTTCAGGTATTGCGCTTTCTATAAAAGTGTTAAAATTTTCAGTTTTCATCGTATTTCAAAAATGTATTCCTCGGACATAGTCACCATGCATGGACTAACGATTAGACTTAGCAACAAATGTTCAAATCAATTCATTAGGCATATGTCAGCGCATTGAATGTTTACTACGCCATGGGACACTGGTTATCAATATTCACCATTGGAAAAAAAGTAAAAGTCAAGGAATCTTGGACAATTGCTCATTCTGCCTCTGTTAAGTGATTCATTTAGCTCCATTCTGGTATTGCAAATTGGGTAAACGCTGAAAAAGATTTGGAAGATCATTTGGGCAAAACACTGGAAGACTTGTCTGAAGTCTGATAACTGTCACTACATTTTTTGGTTGCCCTTGGAGTCTGAACACGCAAGAAGTTGTTAACTGAACTGAACGTAGGAAATCAAGGGATTAAAAACTATTCATCATATAAAACTTACAGAAAATTTAAAAATGGATTTAATTTTAAAGTTTGCTGTCTATATTTGAATTATAATTTTTAACCTTTCACCTCAATTATTCTTGTTATTACATTTTTATTCTCGTTAATTTTATTTTTATAGTGAATATATATATATATAATATATATAGGAGCATACAGATTATCAACAAATACAAATTAATTTTAATTTAAAAATATTGTCCAAAGAAAAATAGTTATTTTGTAAAGAGTCCCCCTCCTTTCACAGTCATTTACACACGCGGTAAACTCTACCGTAAGACGTTCTCTCTTTAGTAAAGTGGGCAGGGCTCAGCAATTTAAGTGACAGTTGGGCCAAATCGGAGTTGAGTTAAACAAGGCTACACTTCCCTCATTTGTGAAGAGGGCGGAGCTTTGCATTTTAAGCGACAATTATGCCATGTCAGGGTTGGGGCAAACATCCCTTGTAATTTATTGGTTGTGCTATGTGTATGTGTATTTGTATGCATATACTTAATAAAATAAATAGCGATTGAAAAATAAAAGTTGGGAAAATATAAAAGGAAACGGCAGGAGGGTGGCGGTGGCGGATCTGTTCTCTCCGCCTCCTCTCTCACTCAATACATACTTGGTTATTATTTCAAACTTTAATATTTGATCGAGTAATTGTAAAAAGTTTGGTTGATCGATTATAAAATTTTGGCTGACGAGTGGAAAACTTTTTGGATTAGATTTTCAGGACCGCCTAGGCATCAGCTTTGACCTTATATATGTTGCATTTCAAAATTTGAATGTCTAGTTTTTAAAAAATACCACTTTGACCCAAAATTTCGGCATAGCGATTCTAGCAAAAGTGAGTAAAAATAGCATAATCATAAAGTTCAATTTGAAGTGAATCCAACGATATAGAGCTTCCCTTATTTCAGGTTGTTTTTTGCTAGTTTACACTGACTCAGGCAAATCAAGACGGTAACATCAAAGACAGCCAAAAACAACCTGAAATAAAGGAAGTCTTTGCAAAATTATTGCGGACGTAATATAAGTCGTAGCCACGAAAACGTTATATCGTTAGATGCACACCTCAGATTGAACTTTATGATTATGCTATTTTTACTCACTTTTGCTAGAGTCGCTATGCCGAAGTTTTGGGTCAAAAAGTGATATTTTTTGAAAAACTCGACATTCAAATTTTGAAATATATACCATATATCAAGTGAAATCTAATGCCTAGGCGGTCTTGGAAATCTAATCGAAAAAGTTTCCCACTGAGCGAGTCACAAGTAGTAACCAGTCATAGTCGTAAAAGCGGCGAAGGTCAAAGGATTTTGAAAATCGAAAAATGAAATAACTCACGCAATTTTCAAAAAAAGAAGTTGATATTTGATGTAATAAAAATATAATATAATAAAAGTTTTAAGTTACTAGACTAAAGTTTTAAACAGCCAGTTCTTATTTGCATTGAGATGTGAAATAATGATTGGTTGATTGCTTGTAACAAGTCGGAAATAAGTAGGAAAGGTATGAACTTTTGACCTATGCTGAGAAATTTAAAGCATTTAGTATATTTCAAACTTTAATGTTTGGTTGATCGATTGTAAAAAGTTGGCTGATTGTAAAAAAGCTAATTTTCAAAAAACTCAGGAACTGTTTGAGCATAGTAAATTTACTTACTTTAAGATACTTTAAGATGAAGACAGCCATGGCTGATCAGTTGTTGTTGAGTAGGTGGCGGTGAATTCTGCGTCGGAAAGCCGTGGGATCCATCTCCAAGGCAATGTCCCCTGGCAGGCTGTTCCAAAGGCGGGTAGCGAATGGGATGAAGCTATTAAGATAGCGGTTTGTATTAGACTTGTGTACCACTCTGGCCTGCTCGTGGCCAGTTCTGAGGCCGGCCGTGGGGGCGCAGTGGTGGCAGCAAAGCCGCGCATCTGGCAGGTGCAGTACCGATAGCGAGCTGATGATAGACTGAGAGGCCCACAACCCGCCTCCGATGGGACGTAGAGTCTAAGGCGGACTCAGGAGCTAAACGAGATGCCTTAAGATCTAGGCAGTCGACAGCATCCAGTGCGTATCTGGGAGCATTAGTCCACAAGCAACCCACGTACTCGACTGCGGGACGAATAGCAGATTTATAAACATGGGCTCTAGCCGGCTCAAACAGCCAGCAAACAGAACGTCTCAGCGTGCCCATACGTTTGGCCCCAGTTTCTGCCTTGTTCAGAATATGTTCGGTTCCATTTCAGGTCAGACGTGATCGTGGTGCCAAGAAGGTTTATTGCATCGACCTGCTCCAGCACATCATCACCCAGCCTGAGAGGTGGCAGATTTGCAGAGCGCTTGGACCTGCGCACATGCATATCTTTACATTTAGATGGACTAAAATTAATTTGCCAGGTCCTTCCCCAGTTCGAAATGTGGCGTAGATCAGCGTTTAGCAGATCGGCCGCGACTAGACTGACGGATTTGGCAAAAGGGACATAGACGGTGATATCGTCCGCAAACATAATGACCGGATTGAGTAAGTCGTCAGCTAGGTCATTGAGGTAGATGAGGAATAGTAGCGGACCCAAGATAGAGCCCAGAGGGACCCCAGCCGGCACTGGCTGATAGGACGAAGAATCTCCATCTACCCATACCGCCTGTAAGCGGTCAGTCAGGTAGCTGCGTAGCCAGGTCAGTCTTGGATTCCACAGCGAGCCAGCTTCCAGAGGAGACCTTTATGCCAGACCGTGTCAAAGGCTGCTTTGATGTCCAGGGCCACAATACGGCCCTCATTGCCAGTGTCTAGCGCATTAGTGAGCGTCTGTGAGATCAGGAGAAGTGGGTGAAGAGTGGAACGATGCTTCCGGAAGCCATATTGGTCTTCGGAGAGCAGAGAGTGTGCTTCCAGGCATTTGTTATGTTCGAAGGCGATGTACTCTCCATGACCTTCGACACAACTGGCAGCAGGGCGATTGGGCGATAGTTGTCAGGGCAAGTCCGGCTGCTCTTTTTGTACAACGGTATTACTTTGGCTGACTTCCAAGCAGTAGGGACAGTACCGGTTTCCATAGACAGGATGAATAGGTCTGATAGGGGCTTTGATAGTTCACGCCAACACAGTTTCAACACAACCCCAGGAATGCCGTCCAAACCAGGAGATTTTGTAGTGTCCAGGCCACGCAGAATTTTGGCAACCCGCCGGAGTCGGAATCGGAAGGTGTTTAATGCGTTGTTGGGTTCCGGAGCAATCTGAGGAACAGGCCTGTCTGGATCAGGGTACCTGGCTTTTCTAGCAAAACTAGAGTTGAGAGCTTCGGCCTTGGCGACTGGGCTCACTAGCACGGTATTGTTGAATTCCAAGGTCCTATGTTAGATTTAGGATTCCGCACCAGGACATCATTGACTAAATTCCACTTTCCATTTTTCGGCAACCGAGGATGCGTGAGCACACTTCTTCTGCCTAAGCAGGATGTTGTATCTATTTCTAGCTTCTTTGTAAATGCCACGCAGTTCACTGGTTGGCGTCCTTTTCCATCTGTCCCAAGCTAGCTGTTTACGCTTCAGCGCTCTGAATAGCTCCGCGTCAAAGAATCCCTTGCTGCGTGACGGTGAGATGGTTTTGAGTGGGACAAAGAGGTCAATAGCCAGAAGGATCTAGCAGCTAAGTTGGACCAAGCATTGTCACTAGAGCCGCTGACAACGGCAGACCAGGGCCTACCAGCCAGGAATGACCTCATTCCTAACCAGTCGGCGTTGTTATAGGATCTCACAAGTTTGGGCGGTCGCGCATTCGGTTCGTAGACATCCGTTAGCTTCACAGTGACCAGGCAATTGTCCGACGTGACCAGCGGGGCACTGCAGCCAACAAATAGAAAATCAGGCGAGTCAGTGAGAAAAAGGTCCAGGACAGATGCATTTCTGGTGTGGCGGGTGGGGGCTGCGATGATTTGTTCCAGATTATTTACTAATGCAAATGAACGGTATTTTAGTCCAGCTCGATTTGTCACTCGACTATGGCCGATCCAGTCAGCATGGTGGGAATTGAGGTCCCCGAAGACAGAGAACCGGGCACCAGGATATTTGAGTGCATATGCATCAATGTCCCTATCAAGGGCATCGAAGATCTCGGTTCGGTTATCCGGGGGGCGATAGCAAAAGGCAAGGACGTGCTGGCTCTGCCGGGTTCGCAGTTTGATCCAGGAGTACTCAAATGTTTTAGAATGGCATAAGATGGTTGCAGGCAAGCCTTCCCTTAAATAACTAAGATTTCCGCCACCCTGGCGGGTCCTGTCACGCCGCTCGCTAACGTAGCCATGGATTTGATAGGCAGATTCTGGAGTGGTTTTGGGGTTGATAAATGTTTCGTTTAGAGCAATGATGTCAGGGGGTTCCTTCGCACAGACCACGTGATGGCGTAGTGAGTCAAAATTTGACTGAATTCCTCGAATGTTGGTAAACCAGATATTGGAGACACTGGGCAGTTCTCTTGCGTCGTCAGTCAGGTCCATTGCAGCCAACACAGCTTCAGACACAGCTACGTCTTCGTCGTCGAAGCCGGAGAAGGGGGATGAAGAGGAGTTGGAGTTGGGATTGTCAGTATCATCTATTGCATATCCCTGGTCAAGGGATTCGAGGACTGCAACCGTAGTCTGGATGTCGTTATCATCGAAACCAGAAAATGTTGAGGAGGAATCCTCAAGAAAATACCAGGATACCATGGATACCAGGGGATAAAGAAAGGCATCACGGAGCCGTTGCCCCTTCTGTGGCTACCGCTAACCAGCTCAACATAACCGTTAAGGACCAGCCATCCCGGCTAGCCTTGCAACCTGATAGGCACGGTGAACATCCCGGGTGATTTCCCTATCACCTGATAGGGGACAGAGCTTTAGGAGAGCTAGGCAGATGCGCAGCTGCGCGCACCACTGGGAAAACTGTCCATGTAAGGCCCGGTAATACCCTGAACCAAGGGACAGAAGGGGTAATTGCACCCAGGCGGATCCGGGGATCCTCCCCCATTTTGAAAGCACGGTCCAAGGTTGTACCCATCGGCTTCCTGAAACAAAATTACAGGCAGCAGCAAAGTTGATAGATTTCAGTCTTGGTGGCAGAACCTGGGCTGATGACAACTCTCAGTACCGGGACCCGTGGGAGTGACATAACGCATAGGTATCTTAGCAAGCTAACCCAGCAGTAGTGGCAGTACGAACAACTGACTGCACCAAGGCCATGTTGCGCCACCAAATTTGAATTTGAGAATGAAAATTAAAAATAAATACCGTATTCAACAGAATTCCTCAAAGTTTCAGGAAAGCTGTTGAGTAATTCAAGTTTAACCATAGTTCCGCACTTTTCCTGAACAAAAGATGGAATTCAACAGAAATACCTGAAGATATCAGCAAAACTGTAGAAGTGAAGTTTCGGTGCATTTCTGCAGTTTCACTGAAATGTTCACGAATTCTGTAGAATTTCTGAAAATTTGAGTATAATTCTGCAGAATTCCTGATTCTACAATTTTACGGTGACATATACATTTAATCTTATGCATCAGCTTGAATTAAACTAGTCAAGTTGTAAAGTCAGCGTATGTAACATCGCAAAATATTATTTGTCTGTATTACCAGTTTGTGCTTGATGAAGCTAAACAACTTTACAGAAAAACCGTAACAGATGCCTGTTTTTTTCTAGCCTCGTTTCGTGGCGCCGCCCCGACATATCAACCGAGTTCCAGCGCGTCCGACCTCAGACTTACGCCAGGAGTCCACAGGCGGTGTTCTCCGTTCGAACCCACAACGGCACTCGGCTGGCGTATTCACGTCCTCAGACAACAAACCGCTACGCCCACGCTCCGATATATCCTTTGGACGTAAGTACAGAACTACAGATATAAGTGTCAGACAGAAAGAAGTACATCAGGATACAGCGGCAGTTGCTTATGCTCCAGGGAAGTTTTCCTTAAAATATAGAAAGTGCTTGCAAATCTTGGGTGCGCGAGCTGCGAACAGCATCACAGAAATAGCTGGACTTGTTTCTAGACGTTGCCGAATTTTTGTGCTTGGCTCGACACAACAGAAACTAAGTTAGCTGTAAATGTATTTTCAGTTTTTTGCGCCCTGTAATAATCCGGATTCAAGAAGGGGTGCCAGCTGTAAGGGGTGACGTCGTATTCCTTGAGAACAACTTTGATCTACTTACTGGTACAACATGATCGATGTCAACCGGTTCCCGTTCCCCGGGTTGTTCCGTGGACAAAAGTTTAACTTTTTTGACTTCTGGCATTAACGTTAGAAGGCGAAATTTATGGGCGAATGATGGCCAAAAATCCGGAAAAATCTGGATTTTGAGGAAAGGTGAGCAACCCCTATGGGGATGAGCTAGAAGCCTGGAGGGTAAACCCCAGCCATCCGACAACCCTTCTTCGAGCACACGTATGATTGAGACTGATCAGAATAGAGAGAGACACATTTTTACACTTGAGGCTTACGGGCGGGCAAACATCGGCTCTCCTGACATATACTATGACAAACAGTATGTAATATGTATCTCCATCTTGGAAGCTGGATATCAGGGTGCACAGTAGTTCTTTACATTCGTTGCCGATTCCAAACAGAAGCCGAAACTTTTTTCGGATTCTCGTGTTCAGTTTCAGCAACAATCTATCAGGAGTGTAGCCTGTTGCCAAGTTAGATGCTATTATATGCAAGCCATTTACTTAGGGCTTGACCTACAGGTGTGTGTGATGTCCGTCCAGCTTGAAGAACGCCGACAGCTGATGAAACAAATATAGAATATACAGCAACGCCACACCAAATTTGCTCGTTGAACAGCGCCACGCAATGTACTCGCTAACCACATCAATTCCTTATCGTGTTAAATCCCTCAAAAACTTCTAAACTTCTGTTTTTGTTACGATGAACCTCTCTTAGCAGAAGAGTGAAAGCTTCTTCCCTAATAGGAAGGAAGTCTCTTCATATTCAAGTCATTTCAGGACTTGAGCAGTCGACTTTGGACTTTTTTGCTCCCTTTTTTAAGCTCGCACAGCTGTTCTCCTAGAGGAATAGTCATTAAGTTTACTTTAAGTTCCAAAGTCTTTATGCCTCTAACTTTAACCAGTGGTAGCTTCTATAGCCTCCAAAGTTGACGCTTGGCCACCGATATTTCTTCTGACATTTCCGTTTATTGCTAAAATTTATTTTCAAACATGTTTGTCGTGTTGGCTTTACTTTTTGCGTAAGAGAATTTGGCCGACCTAACCATTCATTTTAACATTCACTTTATTGTTTGAATTTTTAAAACGTGCATAAATAGTTTCCAGTGTCGCTACAACTTTCGTATCAGCGAGTCTGAGTTGTCAATAAATTAAAATATTGCGTTTGTATGTTAATACAAAAGTTGACGTTGTCACGGACAGTTAATTTTCAAGTTTTAGATTTATAGTACAATCGTTACGCGTTCGCTTCATTTTAAAAAAGTGTATTCTTTGAATTTTTCGTTGACATAAGATTTGCTGGAGGTAAATTTGCTGGATTCGGCCATGATCTTGACAAGTGAGTGTAGTTTACGTTATTTTGTAGCGGGGCTAGTACCAAAACCTACATACTAACACCGTTACCACACCCGAAAATAACGGATGCGGAGACCGTAGCACGAATAGATAATTGACCGTGCGTCCCCTTGATGTCAATTTTGGTGGAACTGTGTAACCTAAGAATTTGTATCTTACAGCTGCATGTAATCGCCCATGTAAAATTAGTCAGTTGAAAAATCCTATCGGAAAAACACCAATATACCTGGTAATATTTCCAAGAATACTAATCTACATATTACGCTATACATTCGTTGTTATTTTCTGGAATATTTATGTTCTCCTATGGAATCTAGGACTTTGCTGTTAAACCTAACTCCTTTCAGCGTCCAAAACAAAGTAAAAAGCCCGCTTCTGCTCAGGCATTAAGCTTGGATGAAATAAATTTCTAATGACCACACAAGTTGTTTCAAAACTGTCACTTTAAACTGGAGGATTATTTCTCCCCAAGATGAGGAGAAATAGGAGGATTTGGCAAAATTCTATTTTTTGAAAAATATCAAACAGAAGTGTTTATTGTTTTCAGGACTGGACCGAGAACCTGGGCCTGGCTTTGGATCGTCTGAGCTACGTCGCCAGAAATATGGACCGCTACACGAGCAAATTGGACCCGGGGACCCGCTACATGTTGACACCGACCTATGTCTATCCCTTGTCCGCGAAACCCGTCCTAGTTACGATATGAAGACCAGAGGAAAGAAGCCATTGTCGCCCAGTCATTTGCTTGCGCTTGTAGATGTAGATGATGTAAGTGTTTGAGGGAGCTTTGAGAGTCTTACACACACCTAATTTGATGTTTTCCGAAGTCTAGATGTTGGTCTTGTCTCGTTTACACGCGCCACCGTTTATAATGTACATATGAAATTTGTCCAGATGAGCAAATGTTAGATATGGGTGGATCGTTTTCGACTATAGGTACTCTGAGTTAAAATAACAACAATTTTATTCCGAATTAGCGAAATTCTATTTTTTAAATTGGCAAGGGGAGAGGAATCCTTGTTAAAGGATAGAAACTTAGAAATGGTTTAACTTTAAAGCTGAAATCAGCTTGAGCTTCCGTAGAATAATGGTCGTCCAATGTAACAAGAAAGGTTTGGGTCAGAAGGTAGCTAAATTGGTAATGGTCATTGCAATGGAACAAAACACATTTAGCTTTTTTCATCTGTTTTGATTGGATGTGTTTGTGTGTTTTTTTGTAGAGGCTTAGTAGTTTTAAATAATATTATGTGATAATTGTACATGTCATATTAAATATTATCTTTATAGAGTACTTATGATCTGTCAAATCGTGCACCTGTTGTTGCATCATATCAAAATGGGGATGTTGGATCACCTAGGGGAGAAAGATCCGTGAAAATGACCTACACTCGCACCTATTCAGGCACCGGGATGTCTCCAGGAAGTCACAGCGGCGCTGCCCCAGCTACCGCTCCGAAACCAGGTACCTCGCCGTCCTACTCTCCCGGCTATGGAACCTATGGTAGCAGTGGCAAAGGCGGTTACGGAAATCCAGATCCAATCTACGGAAACTCTTATCGTAGCAGTCGGTCCATGTCGCCGCTGGCTGGACTGCCGATTGCACCAATTGCGGCTCCTGGCCCGGGTCAGCGCTACGATACGCCCGGTTCGGTTCGATTTGACACCGAATCCCTGTTCCGGGAATTCGAGGAGGATCTGCGCAGCCGTTCGCGACCACCATCGCGAGGTCCCACGCCGTCGCCCGGGATGGGTGCCAGAGTCCATCTGCCGCCTAAAACAGTCAAAATAGAGCCAATACATAAGGATGATGGTTATGGTCCTTATGTATCCCCCAGGGCGCGTGGATTGGCTCCAGCACCCACCGACCAGCCAATCCGGGCTCCGGTCCGATTTGGCATCGAGGGAGATGTGGATGCTCTTACCATCGAAATGAGACGAAACATGGATACTGGATACGGAGCTGCTGGAGACAGTAAGAAATGCTGTTGTAATTCTTTTATATACATACCTGTAAAATTAGAAACAAATACTCGTTTGAAAATGGTGGCCATTTTTGTACATAAGATAAACATAATATACTCTTTTAAAAAGACAAAAACGCCAGAAGTAGACAAGTTTGTGAGTAGTAAGTAATACTTTTGAGCAATTTCTGTTAGCAACATTTAAATAAGAAAAGAAATTTTTTCCAAAATTTGTGAAAGATGCTAAGTAATCTATGTTTTCTAAAGTATCGTATACCATTTAAAAATTAATTATCTGAAAAATATAAAATTTCTCTTTACTGCAACTTGGCTTGGTACTAATCAGGACAAAGAGGAGGTAGTCTGACTGTGAGCTTCTGTGGTACTTTTAGGTGTAGTGTTGCGTAGTTAAGCTTGCGACACACAAGTTAATGTGGTGAAATTACTACAAACTGCGTCTTGAACTTGATATCGTTCTGTAACTTTCATGAGAAATTTTTATCGCTATTTGTAGCAGTTAGCAAATGTTTTGTCCAGCAAAAGCAGAAGTTTTGAAGCAGAAGCCTCATAATAAAAAATTAGCGTTTCGCCTGGAAACCCCGTGAGCCTTACATTTTCCCAACGGTCGGCCGCATGTGAACGGCTTTGCCGGCCAAATCGGACCAAATCGCCTTTATGTTCAGCTAGACACCGTTGAATTTGAACTCGAAATCATTGAAAAGCTTTTTATCCTGCTGCTTCTTACGTTCTTAACCAAATTAATTCCACGGCCGCACACGTTAAATGGCTGGTCGGCGAAAATCGGGCAGGCGGTAAACAAAAGACCTGCAGTTTTTGGTGTTCTAAGTCCCTTCAATCGTTCAAAAGATTTGCCGAAGTTGTGATTTTCAAGTCTGCGGTCTTAACCAATAACGATGTGCAGCTTATAAGGACTGCGGAGAGCAGCACTAACATATGAGTGCTGTGAATCTTGGTAAAAGTGCTGAGCATCCTCCCACCTTGATGAAAAGTCGGATATTTTCAGGATAACCCTCCAGGCAAAACCTGACCAAATGAGCTGAAATTTGGGATGGTTATGTTTTCGACCACGCTGCGTTCAAATATAGCAAAATTTTTCGATTTCACGAAATTCGATTTTTTCCATTCTTAAGGGGGGGGGGAGGACCAAGGGGAACCGAACAATTTTTTGTCTTCGATTTTGCTGAAAACTTGTTTTCAGGGGTTTTCGAGGTCGCAGAACACGAATCTGAAATCCGTTTTTCGATTAAGCTTTTCGCTAGCTCAGTAGAAGCTTACATTTTAAGCTTAAATCTTTAGCTTATACTAAGCTAACGAAAAGCTAAATCAAAAAGTGGTTTTCAGATTCGTGTTCTACGACCCCGAAAACCCCTGAATACAAGTTTTCGGCAAAATCATAGACAAAAAATTTTTCGCTTCACCTTAAATCGAAAAAATCAAATTTCGCGAAATCGAGAAATTTTGCGATATTTGAACTCAGCATGGTCGAAAACATATCCATACCAAATTTCAGCTCATTTGGTCAAGTTTTGCGGAATTTGAGCCTGGAGGGGGTTATCCTGAAAAGATCCGAAAAATCTATTTATGTGTTTTATATCAGATGTTCATTACTGTATTCATTTTAATAGCAGTTAAAGAGATCCGTGCAATGGCGTAATGGACATTGTAGCTTAATACTTCAGATAATTGAACTTCTTCGGTTTCAAAATAGATAGATATATACTGCCCCTGTGGGAAAATTTAAGCGATTTTAGTTCTGACACGCATTTGTGGAGTTAAACTCGGTCTTATCATTCATGAGTCACGTGATTCCTGTAAAAAGTAATTTCTATGTGTTTACTGAAGTGTATGATTGTAGTCTGGTGTCAGTTAACTTTAAACTCTTTGTACATAAACTCTCATTTTACATTTGTGAACGGAATTGAGTTTATTTGAATGGCTTGAACTGCTGAGTTTCGAAGTCAATCTTAAATGTAGTTGTGGCGCAAACAAAACCCTAAACAATCGCTTTTATTTTGAAAGAATATTTTTCCGTATTTAATAGCTTGATGGTTGGAATACTTGATTTCGGTAAGATTTCAATTTGATAATATTGAATTTGATAGTGTTGAATTTGATAATGTTGAATTCGATAATGACTTAATTTCATTTAATTGAAGACATATTATTTGTAGGTCTTTGAAAATTTACCTTTCCATCGCTCAGAGTCCTTAAAAGATGTACAATCGAGCTAAAAGTTGATATGGGTGTGTTTCCAACCACGCTCACAGATCTTTTCACGACATATCCCCAAGGCCCAGATTGCACAAAACTTGACGAAATGGGCTGAAATTTGATAGGGGTATGTTTTCGACCACGCTGAATTCATATATCCCATTTTTTTCGAAGTCGCTAAAATAGACTTTTTAAATATATATGAGTTTACGGGGTATCACAGGCACGAATCTGAAATTCGTTTTTCGAATCAGTTTTGGTGAGCTATATTTCTATTATAAGCTTACATTTTCAGCTTATACAACTTTAGCTATACAGAGCTATGAAATACTGTACCAAAAATATATATTTAAAATTCATATTCTGTGACACCGAAACCCCTGCACATTTCCAAAGTTAAGGCAAAACCGGAAACAAAATTTTTTGGTTTGTCTTGATCCCCTTGTAAATCGGAAAATTCCGCGAAATCGAAAGACTAGAGACGAAATTTGCGGTATTTAAACTCAGAATGATCGAGAAAATATGCGTACCAAATTTACGACCAAAAAATGTGTGTACAATCTTTGGCCGTTTATAGCAAATTAACCATTGAAGTAAGCCCCAACAATGTATATAGTTTTAGAATCACCAGAACTAGAGATTTCGAAAATCCGAAAAAAATCCGGAATTCAGGATTTCATTCCCGGAAAATCTAAAATTTTAAGTTTTCGACCAATTTTTACCGCAATCTTAATTAAACCTGGTCCTGCTGCATATTTTTGCTCTTAGAAGTTTTTCACGAAAATGGATCCAATTTCCGGAATTCCCGGGTTTCAAAATTTTCGGATTTTGAAAATTTTCTCCAACACCCACAAGATGGGTATCACTCGAAAGCTCTTATCGCGCTGAACAACTTTTGTAATCGAATAGACCCTTGAAATGCACTCAATTCCCGGAATGCGCGAAAACCGGATTTTCCGGATTTTGAAAATTTTCTCCAATACCCCACAATATGGGTATCATTCGAAAGCTCTTGATGAGCTGAACAAATCGTGCCATAGATATTATAATCGTGAACAACATTTCTGCCAACTTGCAGAAATGAGCCCAGTTCTCGGAATTCACGAAAAACGTCCAAGCAAGAGTGAAATCTGGAATTCGTGAATTCTGGGACTTAGGTGCATTTTCAGACATTGGTTTTATTACGAGATGTGTTCAGCTCATCAAGAGCTTTCGAATGATACCTATATTGTGGGTATTGGAGAAAATTTTTAAAATCCGGAAAATACGCTTTCACGAATTCCGGGAATTGGGCGTGTTTTCAAGAGTCCATTATAATACAAAAGTTGTTTTGCCCAATAAGAGCTTTCGAATGATACCCATGTTATGGGTATTGGAGAAAATTTTCAAGTCCGGAAATTTTGAAAACCACAAATTCCGGAAATTGGATGCATTTTCGTGAAAAACTTCTAGGAGCAAAAATATACAGCAGGACCAGGCTTAAGTTAAATTGCGGTAAAAATTGGTAGAAAAATTAAAATTTTAGATTTTCCGGGAATGAAATCCGGAATTCCGGATTTTTCGGATTTTCGAAATCTCAAGTTCTTGGCGATTCTAAAAATATATACATTGTTGGGGTTTACTCCAATGATTAATCTGCTATAAGCAGCCAAAGTTTGTACACACATTTTTTGGTCGTACTATAAGTTTTCCCAATTTATGCGGAATCAGTGTCTGAGGCTGGGTATCATCTTAACAGACCCGAAGTTTCTGCTCCAGCCGTGAACATTCATCGCTGAATGATGAGTCTTAACGCTTCTCCATACAGAACAACCAGAGTTGGACGCGGTCGCGGGTACCCGCGGGTACCCGCGGGCGGTCGCGGTCGTGGTCAAATTGTCTTAACCGCAATGACCGCAAATTTCTATCAAATTTTGGCAATTTTGGCCAATTTATAGCAAAAATTTCCAATTTTTCCCAACAATGTTTCGTATTTCTATTACAAGAAGTGGTCCTCTTAGGGCAATCTTAGTTTTCATTTGTTTTACTTTGCTAAAAAATTGCCTCTTGGTTTCACAGGCTGTATAAACTGTCGGTCCTTACTGTAGTCCTTATTGACATTTGTTCATTTCTACTTTTGTCTAATTTAATTTCAGCCAATTTCTTAATTTGACGGGTTCACGGGATTTGGTCTACCAACACAGACAAACATGTAGTCATTGGAGTGCTCTGTCCAAAACCTACAACTTTGTTGTCGTATATGTTCCACTCCTTACAGTTTTAGAGAACACCAAAAACTTATTCTCGGCTCAAAAACGGACCATTTTAAGAAAAACCACATATTGTCAGATTTTGCAGCGTCAGCAACACAGGTCGGTAGGTCATTTTGTCCACATTTGTATATACTCCTATAAGACATGCTAGTGCTATGCCCAACTGAGAGCTCTCCGCGGCATTTCTGCCTAGCATTAAGCACAGCAATGAAAATGCGAAATTTTGAAAAAACGGCAATTGGATTGTTTTGAACACGGATTTATATAAATCCATGCAATCAATTGGAAAAAGATTTTGCACACGCATTTTTGGGACAATTGCCAAGGGGTGTTTTTCAAGGCTTTGAGTTTGATCATTTGGTTTGTGGGAAATAGGCTTCCAAGCCTAAAAAGTTTAAAGAAATAGGAACAAAACTTAAGTTTTCCTGAAAATATTTAGTTTCTTTGTTTGTTTCAGAAAAAATAACCCTTACAGAAATCAAACTTGTTTGTATTTTTAGTTGCGAGATCGAGAAATAGTGAAAATACCTTAAATTTTCGAGAAAAGTGGATTTTTGCACGGATTTAAAGCTCACTAACTTAAAATTTTGCGGTCACGCAATTAGCCTGCGGGCTGCGGTCGCGGGCGGTCGCGGTCACGACGTCTGCGGTCGCGGGGCGGTAACGGTCAAGAAAATTGTGTCCATCTCCAACTCTGAGAACAACTATTGCTAAATTGTTTACCAAACTGCTCCGTTGAATCCAGTAGAACAGTCTACTTTTAACCGCTCTTAACCGTGAAATATAATACTATAATACAATATAATATAATATAATATAATATAATATAATATAATATAATATAATATAATATAATATAATATAATATAATATAATATAATTTAATATAATATAATATAATATAATATAATATAATATAATATAATATAATATAATATAATATAATATAATATAATATAATATATTATAATATAATATAATATAATATAATAACTAATAATATAATATAATAAATTATAACAGAGCAACATCTTCTAACAGCTTATTTCTAGAGATACTATACCTACGTCAGGATTTAAGATGATCATTTGAAAGCCCGGAGGGACTGCTGCTTCTGTGTTGCTCCAAACCATATTCCACTAAATTTTTATTTAAATGGTTTAACCGTAACTTTTTTGTCTGTCACTTGATACTGAGTTGAGTTCCATTACATCATATGCGCAAATCAACCTTATATGTATTTAAAAAAATTGTTACCACAGCTTGATATTTTAAGGGAACACTTATCAGTCATGCATCATGTTGAGTTACAATTATTTAACATGTAAGGTGATAAACTTGAGTAATTACTGTATGATAATAAAATTTCCAAAGTGATGAAACGTTCTGTGACCAATTAATGATCCTTTGCACCTGGAGTTGTGGTTTTCTACTGTTCATATCTTAATCTTATACATCAACGAGTGCATTAATATATACGGCTTTGAAGTTTCGGTTTTCTACCGAGGAATCAGATTAATAATTAATAATTATAACGGACATCGGATTCATGTTCTTCGGCCCAGAAAAACCCCCTATACAACTTTTCAGCAAAATCGACTACTAAATATTTTTCGGTTTTCCTTGGTTCCCCCTTGCTATTCGAAAATCTGACTTCGGGAAATCGAAAAATTCTGCGATGTTTGAACTCAGAGTGTTCGAATACATTTTCTTACAGAATTTTAGCTCAGTTGGTCAAGTTGCCGGGGATCGTACCATGTACTTCTCGATCGGCAGTCCAGAATTCCACCATTACGCCACAGAGACGCGATTTGACATGAAATAGTTTATGCTATCTCTCTACAAATTTTTGTTAGTTTTAAACTTAAACTAGGCCTAAATTTTATTTGACTATCATTCCAAGTTTGTAAGCTCTTTATCTGTGTTTATATAATGGAATCAAAGGCATATTGAATTTCCAACCGTTTCCAAGATGTATTGACGGGGCGCAGAGTATGGAAGTTTTAGCATCTCCAACAAGGGTCTTCAGTTGTGATATGAAAGAAGTTAGGCAAATACTTTTGACAACGCCAATTGCTTTAAAAGGAGGATAGGGACATTTGAATTTTGCAGCCAAACTGGCTTTGTCAAAAGTATTCGCAAGGAATCGACTTCTGGGCGTTGCGTTATAAGCTGGTAGGCCTGACACCATATTGAGTTGTGCGAAAAATCAAGACATGATTTTTGCCCTTTCCGTTGCAAACTACATTTGCGATTTCAAGACACAGCTTTAAAGCATATGTCTATGTGCTAACTAACTTGTTTTGACGTTTTAAACCTCCTTATTCCCTAACATTTATCTTATATATTCTATGGAACCCTATAAAACCTGGGATTAGAATGAGTCTAGTGAGTGATAACGTTTGAGTTTTATTGAAAATAGCTTTTTGCAACTTTTGCGTTTTACCCTCCTTGGATGCACTTTTATAGGAACTCTGCTGTTTCTTAACAATGACTCATTACTGTGACCTTAAGTTGTAGTGAAGTATATTTAGCACTTAGCGTATGTACGCGAGTTTCACATATTAAACATTGTTTATTTACCAAATTGAATATGGTTGATGCAAATATAAATCAGATGAATATATAAGCCACCGATGAGCCTCAAGCAACGTACGCATCTTAAGTATATATATAAATCCACTGAACGCACTGTTGGATTCTTTCAAAATTAGCGCTTTTGACGGACCGGACCGTCTTGTGTCTAATTCCGCTTCTTTGAGTTTCCTAAGTACATACGTACGTTCTCTTCTCCACAGCATTGTATTCTTGTGAGAGCAGCCTCTAAGCTTAAAGGGGTTTAGAAAATAAATTTAATTTGCTAAAGGAATATGTTTAAGCTGTAACCATCTTGTCTGCTTTGGTTGGCAATCTCTACATTTTTATACATTTGCCAGATGTTACCAATTTAAAGAAAATAAGGATTCAGTATCACTTAAAAGGTTTTGCACCTTGTAGTCAACTTCGGATCCTATATCTTTAGTGACTGTTTATATATCAAAAGTCTTTTGTTTTCTGATTAAACACATACATAGGTATATTACATAGTCATAACTTTTACTTAATTTTGTTTCGTTTATGTTGCAGTTGTTCCCGGAAAGACTTTCTGTCGAAATTTAAAGTATTTCAGATTGAAGTACACCTTGCTTCGTTAACTGCTAAAATTTATTTGTATATACTGTATTTGTTTCTGTGAAACTGTCCGATTCAGCCGATGATATTTTCATAATGGCAGAAAGTGAGTTGCGTGCTAATTTGCGATGGAGTGAAGTGCATTATGTAATATCAATTATCAAAGACCATTTTGGTGTTATTCCATAATGTAGCACTGAAAGGAAAAAGTTTTTGATTTTCGATTTTGCTGGTCATTTAGATGAGCAGGCGCCAGAGTTTTTGCTCTGCCCTCCACAGACTCTTTCTCTAACCGGCCCGTTAGCAATACATTTGACCGGCCCGGCGCGCTGCCAATCTGACATCAGCATGACCTCACCTGCCCGCTGAAAAAATTCGTCCCGCACAACGTAAAATTTATTAACTTAATTAAATTAGATATAAGTGTTAGTGACGCTCATACCGTTAACGAAGTCTACGGCTGTTAAAGAATACTGTATTTTTCAATTGCAATTTAATATGCAAAACTGTTATTTTATGTCAGTTTACAACTATGAGTTTTCAATGTAGTATTTCCTTGTAATTATTAGACCAGTCTAATTAGTTATTTTTTTAACTTTGTATTTAGGTTTAAGCTGCCTACGTATTATATACAGAAAGTTTAGTTAATAATTTTCGTTTTATACATTGTAGAATTTCTTATTACGTATGCACAGAACTAAAACTTTTTAAAATGCTTGAAGATTTGAATGCACACTGTTTGATATAAGAAACCACGTGATATTCAGACATCCCTAAAACCTTGCTTAAACCATTCATAAACCTTAAGCATTAAACCTACTGCAGTGTGAACCGGACTTAGCTGTAATGATTTTCTATACCTAGTTGTTATTTCTTATTTGTATATTCTATTTTCACAGTTTTTTGCAGAAGATATTTTAACTATTAACTTCTTCAAAATGTTTCACTATAGTGTAGTCTAGTATTGTAAACATTATATTACAGTTTGGCATAGCAGCTTTTCTTTCCTATCACAGTTCGTCACCAGTTGCATAACTCTCTATGTATGTTTGGGCACCTCCCTGATGACGGCCTTTTAAATAAATTGAAGTGATATGCGAAAGTAACGACATCTGGTCGGTATAGCTGCCAAACAGTTAGAGATTTCCCTGAAAGCTTCACGTAGACTTTAACCTCTTCTGGAAATTTCTCTTGGCTCGAAATGCTATATACAAAACGTGATTTCGTTGAATGCGTAAGCATAGAAAGCGTAACAGTTTACTGACGGCTTTGTTGACTTATTCGGCTGCAGAAATACTGATTTATCAAGCTGGTTTCGCTTCTGACTGGTTGTACTATCGAAGCTTTGCTGGTGCAGCTTTAGCCTACAACACGGTTTTCACTATTTCTACTACTCTCACATAATATTGTGTGCAGCGATTTTAGTTTCCCTATAGATTCTAATAGATAGAAATTTTTTCACCAATGAAGCTGCTTATCTCTCACAGAGAATGCTGAGGACCCTAGCCCTTTACATATGCATAGTGATACACATTTCTTCAGTTTTGGCCCTTTCCCTTCGCCTTTCAGTCGTCTCACATAATGTTCGTGTTAAGTCAAAAAACTTGAACCCACTAGACTAAAGATTTCCATTTGAGGTTCATGTAAAACTGTGGACCAACACCAATGTCTTCTTGTCTTAAGAAACGGTTTACACTTCGGCGTCTTACAGATAGTTCTTTAAAGTGATTACAAGTTTATTTTACAAAATACAAACAGAACACGACGCCTCCGATATATAATTTTAGACCTTTGTGCGTAATTGTAAATAAATAAAAAAAGTTTAATCATGACACATTGGACATTTTTACAAAAACAAACTATATTTTACGATCATTCACTTCAAAGTTCATCTCTTTGATAACAGTTCGTATGTACATATAGACCATTCGTGTTTTATAAGTTTGCCTTATATACAAAGTATATTCCAGCACTGTTCCATCAATTTTCATTCGAATCGTACCTAAAGGTTTATTACTTACCCGAAGGAAATGTCAGAGCCTCAAGAAGCAGAACCTCCCAAGGAAGGTGAGTGAGTTGAGTGCTATACGAAATCAAACCCCGACCCTTTGAATGTGTTTATCTACAGAAGAGTTTTAAACAAACAAATAGAGATATGAAAACATTATTGTTACTCTATCTGTTTTAGACAACTGTGCGAAATGTGGTCAAGGCATCGGACAAGGACGTCCCGGATGTACAGCATTGAATCAAACTTACCACCTGGACTGTTTCACCTGCAGTGTATGTGGTAAGTTTAATTTATGTTTTGAAATCACTTCTTCGCTGCTGGAGAAGATCTCCTTGGTCAGCTAAAGCAGCAGAACTCCTGTTTCGCTGGTTTATGTTTGTAAGCTTACGTATGGCTAAGGCGTCGGTTCGACTTCAACTTGACCCATTCCATATGCAATGACATTGCACTTGAATAGGCTAGTCATAGTTAGAAAATATATAGGACTCCCGGATCTTTTGCGCTTCCCCTCCAGCCCTAACTTTTGATTTTTTGACCAATAACTTTGAAATTTTAATTTGGTCAGGGGGGGCCAAGGGGAACAAAACTTTTTTGAAAAATATTTTGCTGAAAACTTGAATACAGAGGTTTTCTGGGGTGCTGAGCACGAATCTGAAATTCATTTTTCGATTCAGCTCTTCGTTAGCTCTGTATAAGCTAAAGTTGTAAGCTTAACATGTAATTCAGATTCGTGCTCAGTACACCAGAAAACCCCAGTATGTAAGTTTTCCAACAGACTATTTTCAAAAAAAAATTTTGGTTCCCCTTAATCCCCTTACCAAATTTATTTATTATTGAATTCATAAAGCCTCCAGTGTATGCATCCACACCATATTTCCAGTTGTTGGTCAAAAAAAACCAAAAATTAGGGATGGGGGAAAGCGCAAAAGATCCGTACTCTTAACTCTTTGCACGGAGGCATGAGAGCATTTGGTTCAAAATAGATCACACAACTTTCTGGCTCATTTTTTTATTATTTTTTTTTTTTTTCTTTTTGTTTTTTGTTTTTTTTTTTTTTTTTTTTTTTTTGTTTTTTGTTTTTTTTTTTTTTTTTTTTTTTTTTTTTTTTTTTTTTTTTTTTTTTTTTTTTTTTTTTTTTTTTTTTTTTGTTTTTTTCTTTTTTTTTTTTTTTTTTTTTTTTTTGTTTTTTTTTTTTTTTTTTTTTTGTTTTTTTTGTTGTTTTTTTGGTTTGTTTTTTTTTTTTTTTTTATATGCGGTACTGCACATTCGAAACACGGAGTGCTTCACTAATTCTCTGTCTTGGAGCAATTCAGCCAACGGATATATTTCGAACAAAGTCTTGAACAGTTGGATTCCAAAAGTTTTAGTTTCTGTCAGATGAGAGTCACTGAACAGGATTGGAGTAGATGTACAAGATCAACGAAAACACTTTTGATTGATTCCACTAAATTTCTCTATTCTAAAATTCTGTCGTTTTTAATTATTAACATCGATTCTGTTTCTATTGGGCGTTTCAAACAAGCCAGTATCAGATCATTTATTTAGTACTTGTCCATCCATTATGCAATCCTTGACTGTTCCAACTGTGCGTTTCAGACAAACGACTTGCAGGTGGATCTTTCTATTCTGTTGAGGGA
>JASAND010017588.1:0-19508 GCA_030248195.1 Trissonchulus latispiculum
ATTTCTCCATTTTTGTTGATTTTGGGAGAAAACCTTCGTCCACTGGCAACAGGAATATTTTATAAAGTTGCAGAAAGTTATCTGTAATTTTTGAAATAACAGTGTAGAAGTGTAAAAAAATCTACAATCATATTGACTGCCAGTAACTGAAAGTACAGAACAAAGAAGCTTTTTTTGTTACTATTTCTTCCATTTTCTCTATTTTGACAGAAATCCAATGATCCAGTACCCATGGCTGCAATAGTTTTAGTTACTGTATATAGCATATAGCATCCTACTGTATAGCAATCCAAATGCAAACTTTACTGTCAGTGAAGGAATCCCATAAAAACACTATTTGCAATGCTCTTCCGTACTTGTATACAAAACTCCTGACGACGGTAACTCATTCAGAAGCTGTTTACAGAGTTTTCCATCACTTCGGCTAGCACTCTACTGTGCAGCACAAACTGATAAAAACTTTATTTTCACAGAATGAAACTCATTTATAATGATTTGCAATGCTCTTCCGTACTTGTATACAAAATTTCCTTTAGACGATTGCAACTTACCTGTAGCTAGTTATAGGAAGTAGTTGTACTTCAGTAGCACGGTCTTTCAGAAAAACCAGATGGAAACTCGGTTCATGTCAATGAAGGTAACCCATACGGCACTGGATTTGGTAATGCTTTTGTCGTACTGGGGGGTTTGGGGGGGGGGTGTATATACAAAATTTTGGACGATTGCAACTCATCTGTAGCTAGTTATAGTCGGAGCTTAGCTTCCGCAGCACTCCACTGCAGCGCAACCACATAGCAACATCGTAATAAGTATACGAAATGCATCTATAATAGTTTGTCATGTCCGAAATCATCTGTATGCTACCCCTAAAAAATACCAGTGACGAATGAATAACTGGCATTTGACGGTGTTGCGTTTGGGTTTGCACATACAGCACTTTGGAAGCCATGTTAGAGAGTGCACCAACTAACATAGCTACAGTTCCCCCTTACTGTTGCATTAGCTGATTTTCGCCAAGTATACCCAGTCGTTGCTTGTTTTTCATGATAGAGCGTGCTAGTGGTTGTTGCATAGCAGTACAGCACGATGGCAGCACCGCACAGCGCTGCGACTATGCTCATCGTGTTCAGCGACCCCGATAACCCTTATATGCGTCCCACTATATGCCCCAACAGCATACTTAGGCCTGTTTTTGACTATTTTCTGTGGAGTTAAGACTTGAAATTTTCGGAAAATGGCTATTTGGTCAACCAACTTTCAAATGGCCGCCAGAAACGACCCTGGCCAGATATCAAAAATCGCCCTCGTTAGGATGATATAAACCCTTCCGTAGATCCTTATGCAAACAAACTCGCTTCCCAGCTTGCGTCTTCCTGAGTTCCCGTAGCTTTGATTAAAAATTGGCCATTTTAGCGCCAAGACCACTTTTGGCTCGCCGTATTAGTAGTCATTGGCCTTTGGTGACAGCTTTGAAAAAATATCAAAAAGGTTCAATTTTCGGGTATATACGTTCAGAAAACCAAACTTCACCGGGTTGAAAAACGCCCAGATCGTCTTCTAACATTTTGACAGAAAATTGCATTTTTCCAAGTGGGACTTACACGGAAAAAAAACAAACGGACCTAACTTGCCCTGAAGCGAAAATTTTCAAAGCTGGAAATTCTTGACCAAAACTTTTTTGCGACTAGTAATTTTCGTCGTGTAGATTCCAACGACACAAAAACAATCCAGCCTCGCTGAGTATTTAGCTGGCACGGAGCTCACACCCGTCTCCAAGGGCCGCACTGGAGCTCTTTACACCATATTATAGGGGAGCGCTCTCGCGCTCCTCATAACAAGAGGCAGAGCATTGCAAATCGTGCTGCAGGAGTTTCCTTCACTGACAAGTTAGTTTCAGGATTTCATTGCGCCTTATAGGATCGAAAGAAATATAGTGACTGTCACTTGGCATTTTTTAGCGGGGGGGAAATAATTTTCGGAACAAGCCCCCCAATTTTTTTGGGTCGCCCAAAAGTGTCGAAAAATTAGGTTTTTGAGGTCAAAATTTTTCAAAATTTTCTTCTCAATTTTTAGCTAATTGGCGGACTTATAGTCAATCGGGAAAAAAAAGCCACGTCAAAATTTCGGGAAAAAAGCCACGACCGCCGTGGCCTAACAGATGAAGCTATTGCCATAATATTTGGCGTGTAGAATGGCGACCTCAATATAAGCCCACACGCCGATTTTTAGCTTTCTATCTCTCCTCTATAGTCAACAGCGGGGTCGACATTTTTGGAAAATTTTGTTCCTGAAAAAGGCGGGAAAACGGTAATGTTTCAAAAATTCATAACTTTAGTGTCAATAGCGCTATCTGAATAATTTCTATTGCAATCAAGAGAGAACATGTCTGGCTTTGTCCTCATACTATTGCAAACAGTTCAAGGTGTCACGTTGTCTCTGGGCAGGTGTGGCTTTTTTTCCCGATGATTTTGACCCATCGGGAAAAAAAGCCAGTCGATTGCGAGACCCATAGTGAGCAGTTTTTCTGGATTTCTGGCATGATAACTATGTTGAAAATAATCAGCAATTCAAGTTTTACAAAGCAATACCGTTTGTAGGTGGACAGTCCCTGAAATGCGCAACTTTTGGACTAATATGTCACGTCAGTCGTTTTGACCGCTACACTCCACATTTCATCCTGAAACTGGCACATTTGGCCAAAAAGAGCATTACGAATTCATTGGAAAACACTATTTTGTGGTTAGCCTTCGTTTTAGCAAGTTTTTAAAAAAATTTGTATGTTTACGTTATATTTGATGAAACCTAGCCAGTTTATGCTGCAAACTAAAAAGTTCTATTTAATGCTTTACGAAGGCAATTTGCCTCGGTAAACAACAAATCTAGGGTAAATAAGCGACGCTGAACACGTTGGAACACTCAGAATTGGTCTACGCCTTCAGGATATGCTTCGATCAAAGTGGCTTTTTTTCCCGATGAGTGGCTTTTTTCCCGATTTTGGCTTTTTTTCCCCAGGAAATAAATCACATAGTACTCTCTATTGCTACAGTCCAGAGAAGTCATTAATACATGAAAATAATCCGTAGGGGTTGCCATTCTTCAAACTACAAGAATTTTCCCATAATTCCAAAAAATGAGTTCTACACGTCCAAAAGTTTGAAAAAATGGCGTTTTTTCCCGATTGACTATACTTATACATACGTGGTAAACAAAACGGAAAAATAGAAATCTTTAGGTAGTTATATACACACTTTTTTCTGAAAAATAGCAAAAATTTTTGGCGTGGTGTGTAACATTACACATAAGCTGTCGGCGAAAAAAAACACTGGCGGGCCCTCCCTGGCCCTGGGTAATGGGTATATATAGCCATTTAGGGAAAACCCACTTTTTCGGATTTTCAAAAATTGCCCTATGTTTATGTGTTAAGCTTTATGAAACCTGCCCGTTTGATGGTGCATTTTCAATAGCACATTAAATCTCAAAATAGGTATAGCCATGGGGGAAAGCCCACATTTTTGGATTTTGGCTGGAACTTTTCTGTTATAAGGGCTAGTTGAGAACTCTATACACCATCGTACTTGGCGTACTTAGAACTTTCTTCTAAGCCCATTTGCACTTTTCTAGGTAAGTGTTAAGGTTACTCAAAATAAGTTAAGTGTCGGCAGTTAATCTGGGCTTAGAGAATTTTTCTTGGGGGGGTTCTTCTGGGTAGCCCTCAGGAGGAGTCATTCTTGGGGGGGGGCGAAAATTTTTCTAAGAACATGCTAGGGATTGCGCTATGTTTATAGTAATCACCAACAAATAAGCGGATTTAGGGCTTAGATAGGCAAAAATCGACTAAACCTGTCCCCGCGAAGCCGGAAAATGGAAAATTTGGCCTTCTGAGCGATTTTTTCAGATCAAACGTTGGTACCAAAAGCGGCACCCACTTTTTTGGGGGGATGTTTATGGGGGCCCCTCCCACCCACTAGAAAAAACCAGGTAAGTTGCAGAGCGACGTCTCAAAACTGCTAGAGCGTCAAATTGAGCCTACTACGGACTACAGCTGATATTATATAGTATTTTTCAAACTTTACTTTTTTCTTTACTTTCACAACCGGAATCTCACATAGGCCAACACACACACATACTGGCATTTTTTAGAGGGAGGAGTGGGGGGCCCCCACTTTTTGGTTCCCCCCAGTGGTGCACATAGAAAATTTTTCGCGGAGGGCGGACCTCACAAAGATTTGGGCAGTCTGGGGGGCGAAGCACCCCAGAAGTTGAAAAATTTTTGAAAATTGGGTTTGAAAAGCAAAAATAAAGCGTAAATTAAGCAAAATTTCATTGAATTTCGCGCCGAAGGCGAGAAAATTTTTGAAAATCTTAAAAAAGTAGCTATTGAAAGGTCTAAACGCCGAAATAAGGGTAAATTACGCAAAAATAAAGTTTATTTCGCGCCGAAGGCGCGAAAATTTTTGAAATTTTATGTCCGCGCTGCGCGCGAACAATAAAATTTTTCCTTTACATCTTGTTTCGGGGGGGCGGCCGCCCTTCCCCCCGCCCCTCCCCTTAAGAGCGCCCCTGGTTCCCCCTCCACTTTTCGAAGCCTTCTCCCACTTTCGCCCCCCCCCCACTTTTCGGCAAGCCCCCACCCACTTTTTTGGGGGTCGCCCAAAAGTGTCAAAAAATTATGTTTTTGAGGTCAAATTTTCAAAAATTTTCTCAATTTTAGCTAATTTATGGACTGATAAGCTCATTTTAAGCTTAAAACAGCGAGTTTTTGCGTTTTTACCTTAAAACTGCTAATTTTTCGCTAAAAATTTTGGTATATTTTTACCTTTGGCTCGCCCCCCGCCATTTCCCCCTCCTTAGGGGGGGGCGAAGCCCCCCCCCACTTTCAAAACTCTAAAAAAATGCCAGCACATATATATATATATATACAGGGGCGTATCCAGGGGGGTGGTCCAGGGGGTCCGGACCCACCCCTTTTTGAGCCCTGATCCCCCCATCTTCAGCGGCAGGTGATCATTTTTCACTAAACTGTTGAAAAGCAAATAAAAATAGAAATTTCGTGCGGCGCGATTAGTGTCCATTTACATTATTCTGAACTTAAACGTGTACATATATATAAATCAAAATTCAAACATTTATTGGAGCAGGTTATTTCAAATTCAGAAATAGTGAGTCATAAACGTTTCTACCTACATTTAAAGCAGGAGATTCAGTCTGTTTTTTGGTCAAAAATAGCGTCGTCTGCAGAAATGAACTATAGTTTTGATGACGCCAAAATAAAAATGACGAAAGAATGACCAAGCCAAAATGTGGAAGTAGCACCAAATTTAAAAAAGAATGCAAAGTTTCTATTATGTTTTAACAGTGATTTTTAAAAAATTTCTCAGATTTTGGGGGCTACCGCCCCCCAATCCCCCGCTCTATATTGTCTTTGTAATTTATGTTAAGCTTCGACAAAGTTTGAATAGTCAATCAGTATTAAGCCGTAAATAGATTGCGAGACTTCATGCTACATCCTTCATTTGTATTTTTCATGCACGTTTCTCATACCATTTTCGCTGAATTTTTTGAAAACTTTCTCTTCTGATTTTCTCGGCATGCGAGCTACCGATCTGAGCATGACAGTATTTAAGAACTCTTATCGCGTAAATGTTAAAAACTACTAAGGATAGATCTGGATGGCAGTCCCGTCGTCGCGATTTGAAGGTAAGAAAAGTAGACAGGAAAAACAGAAATTGCATATATATATCCACAAAATTTCGCGAGAGCGCATACATAAGTATAGATTTCCAACGTTTTCACCAGATTTTGGGATAGAAAAAGTCTAAAATTTCATTCTATTTTAGCAAAAAATTCTCATTTTGCCCTCAAAACGTACTAATTTGTAAAAATTTTCTTGTTTCTGCAAAATGAAAGAAATTAAAGATTTGAAGAACGATTCATCGAAAAAGCAAAAAGTTTCTTCAACTTCTGGGGGGCTATGCCCCCCAGACCCATCGAATGGAGTTCTGTTATTCTAATTATTGTTAATATATACTCAATAACGTACAGACAACAAAGTACGTATATATATAATTGAGTATATAATATATATACTTGCGGGACAGTGTGAACTATGAAGCAACACACGCCAACACACAGGAGGTTGAGTATGTGCTTCGCTTGTGCAGTCTATTGTTGAACTGAACTGGATAAAAACAGTTCAGGTGGGTGGTCCTGGGGGGAGGAGGATAAAAATTTTTTGGACCCACCCCTTTTCAAAATCCTGGATACGCCGGTGTATATATATGTATATTAAGCTCTTTTCTGCGGAGCATATTTGTTACTTGTACACTGTATATACGTATATGTTTGTAAAGATACAGCAATTCACTGCGTTTCACAAATTCCGAATGTCAGAGAAAGTTGTTGGTGATTTCGACCATTCTATCCTGCTTTCCTTCGGTTCCGACAGTGTAGCTAAGCACAGACAATCCCTGTTAAGATTAGTCATATCCCTTACAGGTACGTTTATACGTTGTCTCTAGGCCTGCACCTAGGATTTTGAAAAGGCAGGTCCAAGGTTAAGTGCAAGGGGGTCTGAGTTGAAGAAGTTTTGCATTTTTGCCAAAAAATTGTACATTGGATGTTTATTTCTTTTAAAAAGTAAATTATCGCGCCGGCGGCTCGAGTACTTTAATGAGCAAAATTCATGGTCTAATATGTTTCGCGGTGGACCCCCCGATTGAGTGAGATCTTGCAAGAAAATGGTTTAGCATTTGTTGACTTAGTATATCTGAAATTTTTAAAAGTAGAATTAAAATGAAACTGAATTTAGAAAATAATGTCACTAGAAAATGTCATAAACCGACAGTCCGGCCTGCCATCTTGCAATTAAAATTTTTTACTACATACAACCCTCTCAGAAGTCTGTTACAATGCAGCCATAAAGTTGAATATCGATAAGCACGGAATTAATTATTTATTTAGGAATTAAATCTTAAAGCTGTTGGAAATACATAGTATATATAAGCACCTGCATTGTAATGAATAGATGGCTGCCAAAGTTTTGTACCTCCAAAACTAGAATTGTGCGGTCGCAGCCATACAAAACTAGTTTTGTACGTTTTCGGGTTTTGTACATAACATACGTACATAGCTTATGACGCTTGTCATACTCTTATTCTATTTATTCAATATATCTCACTGCGGTGGGAAGGCAAGGTCTCAAATATATCCAGGAGCAGTGGCGTTGATAGGTCTGCTTTGGGGATGGCTGATCTTTGGCAGGTCAGGGTGGGGGGGGGGCTGGAGGAGCAAAACCCCGAACCCCCCCCCCCCATCAGTTGGGAATTTTTTAAAACATTTACCATGAGTAAATGTCGAAACGTTCATTCTTTTAAATAAAGTTGAAAACTTTTTCAGAATTGAAACCAAAAAGACTACAGAATCTTTAATTCTTAACTAATAATAAACTTTGAAATTTTTCAAATTCTTGCCAAAAACTGCTTCATTTTAATTCTGTTTAAAATTTCATTTTCAATTTAAAAATGCTTCACTTTATTGCGCACTTTATTTGTTATTTCAGTTTTTGTGGTATGTTTGCCTATACAGGGCTCGTGTTCTGTCACTTTTGCCCATTGGTTCTCGTGTTTATTTGTTAATAAATACACGATTTTATTCCATTTATATATATACTTCTTTACATGTCCTATTTTTATGTGATTTCAGCGGGTGCAACTTTCCTTTACCTCATTTCAGATATAGTCAGGGGGGGGGGACATGACGGAAAAGAAGGGGAAAAAACATGGTCGCCTACTCCCCAACCATAGCAGTTGCAGTTGCCTAGTATAGCCCATTAGAAAGAGCAAGTCTAGAAGTATACCCTACAGTACCAGATTGGTTTCTAAGTTTGATTCTGTAAGTACAGTAGTTGACCAAAGTTGACCTCCCAAAATTGGCCAAAATGCTAAGGATTTTCGAAAGTTTGCAAGTATATATCTAACCAACCATCCAACTTTGGCTACTATAAATTTGCATGCGGGCATAATTCGACTTGCTCTATCGCATGGCAATAGTGATTTTCCCCTACGTGCACCCAGACCCAGTAAAAAAATTTGACCATGTTTTTCCCCCACATAGGGTCCACTAGAGCGGGGAAAAAACATGGTGACCAAATTTTCAAATTTTCGCGTATGCTTCAAGAAGGCGTAACTAATGCTTCTATAAGAAAGAGAATGCTTTAAAACCGCTAAAAAAACTCAAAATATGCCAACTTTGAGCATTTTTGAAGCTTCTAGCTCGAAAATTTGATTTGCAGCATCAACATGCCAGGTTTCATAAGTTTCTATGGTAAAAATGAAAATTTTGAAAAAACTTAAAAAATGATGGGATATTGCAATTTTTAACACAACTAACATATTTCTAGCGATATTCTGCATATTATGGCCAGTTCCCAGCAGGTTTCATGCCCAAACAGGTTAGGTACGGCGGATTTGGCGTTTTGACCAAAAAATCGGGTTTTAAGCTTGTTGTGCCGCTAGAATGGTGCCTAGGTAGTTTTGCACGCTAAAAACAGCTGAAACAACGCTTTTAAACCACTCTAAATGGTTGCTTGCTAGAAATCCGTGCCATGTTGTTTTCCCCGCACCATGTTTTTTCCCCGATTCGCGGGTAAAAAAACATGGACAAATCCTGTTACTGCCAAAGCTGAGAGAGGAGTAAGAGAAGTTTGAATATACGATTGGATAGGTATTTGCCCACGGTACGTAACGGTATACTCAAACCGATCCAAATCCAAACGAAGAAAAAGTTGGAGGCTTGCTTCCCTATTTATGTTTCCCCCCCTGACTATACTTTAATTTTTAAAAAATTAATAAAGTTGAGAAATTTCAATTCATAATATATAAATCTGAAAATTTTTTCAGGTTTTCATCGAAAATCGCAGCAGAAACTTTGGAAAATTTGTTAAGATTTTCACCAACAACTGCTACAGAAACATTAATTTTTAGCTAACAAAGTTAAGAAATTTTCGAATTCAAATAGCAATAAAAATGTAACGGAGTGTGGAGGCGGTAGGCCGCTGCTTAGAACTCGCTGTTTTTTTGAAAATAAAAGGGTTGAAACCTATGTTTCAGAGTATATACTTTTCCGGAAAAAAGTCCAGCGAAATTGTGTAGTTCGCGAAGAGCGCGAGCTTACAATTTTTCCTCTAACAAAATTTCAGAGGCGCGGATGGTCTTCGGGGAGAGGGGCGCCTGGCTGGGCACCCCCCCTTATCTACATGGTGGGGCTGTACACCCTCCTGGGTGCGCCCCTGCTTACGCTTTATGAACTAAAGCCACTAGCCAAGTATATCAAGTGAGTCTGTTGACGCAGAGAGCTACCACCGCCTTAACAGAGGAGAAACTGCCTGACTGAGTGAGCGCTGTTGCAGCATTAAGCTCTAAATTAAATGCGAGTCTATGATATTCTTGTTTCAGACGGCAGTGCTGATTCATGTATCGTAACTGAGCTGACCTTGGATGATCTGGAAACGTTGCTTTGCCAGCTGAAACAACTTCATAAATCTCTCTGAATATAGTAGCTTAATATTAATTTCGTGGCACTATTTGTATGTCTGGACTTGTTTCAGTAAATTTGTTGTATATTTATAATTAAGGTTTAGTTTAGGCTAAATTAGGCTAAATAAGAGTTGCGTGCTGAAGCTCCAAGTAAGTATAATAATGCTATAATAAGTATATAATTAATGCTCATATTCTCGTATTCTGTAGGTAAAATATAAATAAAGAGTAAGTGAGCGTGCTCGTTGTATATTAGCTACTGGGTTACTCAGTTGTAGGAGGTAAACGTCTTGCTGATAATGCCTGAGAAAGTAATTTGGTATGGATGGGCCGGACGCGAGTTATGCCAACTGCCAATAACCCGTTGTTTACTAATATAGGTTAATGAAAAGTGATAAAAATAACAATAGATAAGCATACCATAGAATTTCTCCGCTTGCTGAGGGCTGCAAAAAGTCCGTGTAATACGCAATGCTAATAATCCTCTTCTGTGTAGGGTTTTGGTTTGGTGCTATTCTATGGGGAAGTATCAGCAACTTCGAAATGTTGACATCAGCTTTCTTGAAATTCAGTGAAATCTTCAAAGCATTCGAACCTAAATTCAACCATAAACATTTGGCTGGCTACCGACCGTGACTTTTCCTTACCGCTCTGAGAGTTGTTGTCGTTTAACCCTTTCCCGCATGAGGGTTCGCAAATTCAGCGGTGCCAAATGACCGATTTCACAATTTTGGCTGCCGTTTTTTACTGGGAGCACCTAGAGAGATGAGACTGCCACCAATCGATAGAGAATTAATTCCTCTACATTTTATAATGTAGGTTTGAAGGGTCCCCGATGCACCTAGAAAAAGTTAGAAGCCATCAAAGTCGAGCAAAGTTGAAATTTCCCCCAAACTGTCACTTCTGATAATGGACAAAACTGGTTGCAGCTGTTGCGATTTCTGTAGCAGCAAAATGAGACTTAGCCCAAATTAATCTACGAGACAGCCTCTATAACTTGGATCGAGTGTCATTTCTGCAAGTATTTTGAAGCCAGCTCCAGAAAGCTCACAATTAAATACCCAAACATGGTACAGTTTTGGTCAAACTTTCGCATCTATCTTAAGGCTGTAGAGACAAAAGGACAGAAAATAGTTTAGAGATATTCTTTCAGGATGTTGCGGACGTGCGTTGGATAAAAAGGCATCGGAGATCTGGCATTGACCGGACTAACATTTTTTGCACTGACCACAACCCGTCCATTTTTACCCTTGTTACAGATTTGTAACGTTATGCGGGAAAGGGTTAACTAAACATTTGAAATTTTGTATTCTGGGCTTAAAATTGCTCCGAATCTGTTTTTCCAGCCATTTTCAGCAAGAAAATGAGATCTGACACCAAAATACTCAAGAACTCAGAATTCCGGATTTTGCTAGTTAACCCTTTCCCGCATGAGGGTTCGCAAATTCAGCGGTGCCAAATGACCGATTTCACAATTTTGGCTGCCGTTTTTTACTGGGAGCACCTAGAGAGATGAGACTGCCACCAATCGATAGAGAATTAATTCCTCTACATTTTATAATGTAGGTTTGAAGGGTCCCCGATGCACCTAGAAAAAGTTAGAAGCCATCAAAGTCGAGCAAAGTTGAAATTTCCCCCAAACTGTCACTTCTGATAATGGACAAAACTGGTTGCAGCTGTTGCGATTTCTGTAGCAGCAAAATGAGACTTAGCCCAAATTAATCTACGAGACAGCCTCTATAACTTGGATCGAGTGTCATTTCTGCAAGTATTTTGAAGCCAGCTCCAGAAAGCTCACAATTAAATACCCAAACATGGTACAGTTTTGGTCAAACTTTCGCATCTATCTTAAGGCTGTAGAGACAAAAGGACAGAAAATAGTTTAGAGATATTCTTTCAGGATGTTGCGGACGTGCGTTGGATAAAAAGGCATCGGAGATCTGGCATTGACCGGACTAACATTTTTTGCACTGACCACAACCCGTCCATTTTTACCCTTGTTACAGATTTGTAACGTTATGCGGGAAAGGGTTAACTAAACATTTGAAATTTTGTATTCTGGGCTTAAAATTGCTCCGAATCTGTTTTTCCAGCCATTTTCAGCAAGAAAATGAGATCTGACACCAAAATACTCAAGAACTCAGAATTCCGGATTTTGCTAGTTAACCCTTTCCCGCATGAGGGTTCGCAAATTCAGCGGTGCCAAATGACCGATTTCACAATTTTGGCTGCCGTTTTTTACTGGGAGCACCTAGAGAGATGAGACTGCCACCAATCGATAGAGAATTAATTCCTCTACATTTTATAATGTAGGTTTGAAGGGTCCCCGATGCACCTAGAAAAAGTTAGAAGCCATCAAAGTCGAGCAAAGTTGAAATTTCCCCCAAACTGTCACTTCTGATAATGGACAAAACTGGTTGCAGCTGTTGCGATTTCTGTAGCAGCAAAATGAGACTTAGCCCAAATTAATCTACGAGACAGCCTCTATAACTTGGATCGAGTGTCATTTCTGCAAGTATTTTGAAGCCAGCTCCAGAAAGCTCACAATTAAATACCCAAACATGGTACAGTTTTGGTCAAACTTTCGCATCTATCTTAAGGCTGTAGAGACAAAAGGACAGAAAATAGTTTAGAGATATTCTTTCAGGATGTTGCGGACGTGCGTTGGATAAAAAGGCATCGGAGATCTGGCATTGACCGGACTAACATTTTTTGCACTGACCACAACCCGTCCATTTTTACCCTTGTTACAGATTTGTAACGTTATGCGGGAAAGGGTTAACTAAACATTTGAAATTTTGTATTCTGGGCTTAAAATTGCTCCGAATCTGTTTTTCCAGCCATTTTCAGCAAGAAAATGAGATCTGACACCAAAATACTCAAGAACTCAGAATTCCGGATTTTGCTAGTTAACCCTTTCCCGCATGAGGGTTCGCAAATTCAGCGGTGCCAAATGACCGATTTCACAATTTTGGCTGCCGTTTTTTACTGGGAGCACCTAGAGAGATGAGACTGCCACCAATCGATAGAGAATTAATTCCTCTACATTTTATAATGTAGGTTTGAAGGGTCCCCGATGCACCTAGAAAAAGTTAGAAGCCATCAAAGTCGAGCAAAGTTGAAATTTCCCCCAAACTGTCACTTCTGATAATGGACAAAACTGGTTGCAGCTGTTGCGATTTCTGTAGCCGCAAAATGAGACTTAGCCCAAATTAATCTACGAGACAGCCTCTATAACTTGGATCGAGTGTCATTTCTGCAAGTATTTTGAAGCCAGCTCCAGAAAGCTCACAATTAAATACCCAAACATGGTACAGTTTTGGTCAAACTTTCGCATCTATCTTAAGGCTGTAGAGACAAAAGGACAGAAAATAGTTTAGAGATATTCTTTCAGGATGTTGCGGACGTGCGTTGGATAAAAAGGCATCGGAGATCTGGCATTGACCGGACTAACATTTTTTGCACTGACCACAACCCGTCCATTTTTACCCTTGTTACAGATTTGTAACGTTATGCGGGAAAGGGTTAACTAAACATTTGAAATTTTGTATTCTGGGCTTAAAATTGCTCCGAATCTGTTTTTCCAGCCATTTTCAGCAAGAAAATGAGATCTGACACCAAAATACTCAAGAACTCAGAATTCCGGATTTTGCTAGTTAACCCTTTCCCGCATGAGGGTTCGCAAATTCAGCGGTGCCAAATGACCGATTTCACAATTTTGGCTGCCGTTTTTTACTGGGAGCACCTAGAGAGATGAGACTGCCACCAATCGATAGAGAATTAATTCCTCTACATTTTATAATGTAGGTTTGAAGGGTCCCCGATGCACCTAGAAAAAGTTAGAAGCCATCAAAGTCGAGCAAAGTTGAAATTTCCCCCAAACTGTCACTTCTGATAATGGACAAAACTGGTTGCAGCTGTTGCGATTTCTGTAGCAGCAAAATGAGACTTAGCCCAAATTAATCTACGAGACAGCCTCTATAACTTGGATCGAGTGTCATTTCTGCAAGTATTTTGAAGCTAGCTCCAGAAAGCTCACAATTAAATACCCAAACATGGTACAGTTTTGGTCAAACTTTCGCATCTATCTTAAGGCTGTAGAGACAAAAGGACAGAAAATAGTTTAGAGATATTCTTTCAGGATGTTGCGGACGTGCGTTGGATAAAAAGGCATCGGAGATCTGGCATTGACCGGACTAACATTTTTTGCACTGACCACAACCCGTCCATTTTTACCCTTGTTACAGATTTGTAACGTTATGCGGGAAAGGGTTAAGGTTCTGGTTTTGTTTCGGAAAGATTTTGGCTGTTGCAGGATTCGACTTAAGCTAAACTGAATCTAGAAAGACTAGAATGTGTAGGTGGTGCTTAGTTCGGGTATCTTTTGCACCAAAATTGAAAGACGGTAAATTATACTCAAGTTTTGGAGTTAAACGATAATTTTTGGATCTTGTAAAGCTTAGAATGTGCTTGTTAGTCTTGGAAAATAGAAAAATTTTGCGGGCCGGCCTGCGGGTCGATGTGGTCCTACGGGGCGGTCCGGCCCGAGCCCGGCCCGCGGGCCGGTGGCGGGCCAGGCCACGTGGGCCGGCCCGGGTCCGCAAATTTCTACGGGCCGACGTCGCAATAACCCGAACTGTTAGGTAATTGATTTCAACTTGTTTTACGTCTACTTTCAACTTATTTTACGGCTATTTTTATGTCTTCCATTTTTCACAAACAATAAATAGCAATCACAAGTGGCCACTGGTCAGTCGATTACGAGTTTGGTAATTATTACATTGTTATGCAGAATTCCACACATTATTCATATACAAATCCAAGTTGTCGCTCCTGCTCCACTCTTAACCCAATGTTACAATTCCGATTCCATTAGATGCTGTCTTACCTTTTCTGAAGCTTTTCACTTCCCCAAACTAAATTTCTCTTGTGTTAAGTTTGTCCACGTGCTTGATTTTGACATAAAGGTCTAATTTACATGATTAAGAGCAGGGAATGAACTAAAGCTCTCCTATCCAGCTCAGCGGAACCGTCCCTGTGGTGGCAGCGATCAGGGAGTCCTCGAAAGAGGCTGAAAACCAATGAAGGTAAGTGAGCCCTCTCACTTTACCGGAGGCGGTGACCGGGATAGGTGCGTCCCTGGCCAGGGCGCAGCAATTCGCTTTGACGTGGCTGAAGAATCCATCCCTGAAACTCATGATGATGAACGGCGAACTTGATAATACGACCAATGCTAGGATGTCCCCTCATGGTCCCCTGCGACAGGAGCCGGTAGTGGATGTGGGTGGTCGTAGGAGTATAGGAAATCCTGCTCCGGCAAGCCGAAACGCCCTAACGACATCGCGCGTTCAAAAATTAGCTGTGTGGAATGTCAGATCACTCTCCCAAACGGGGAAACTGGAATTACTGTGCGACGAACTCAACAAATACGGATATGATCTGGCAGTTCTGACGGAAGCGAGGATTCAGAATTCTGGGGAAATCGTAACCTCTACATCCGATGCTAGCAAGTCCCATCGGGTGTATCACTCTGGTGGTATAGCCCGAGACCACGGAGTTGCTTTTGCTGTCTCTGGCTGTCTAGTGCCGGCTGTAAAGCAGTTCACCCCGGTATCAGACCGTCTGTCTATGCTGGAACTCCAAGGCCAAGTACCTGCGTTTATCATCGGTGCTTATGCCCCAACCAATCCATCGGCGGATGAAAGCAAAGACGATTTTTATGACAATCTGCAAAATTTACTAGACTCTACTCCCAAAAATGCGATAACCCTGCTCTGCGGTGACTTCAACGCGGAATCTGGCATCTCAAGGGATGGCTGGGAGGACACTCTTGGGCCATTTGGTCACGGTGACCTGAATGATAATGGACTCCGAATGCTCAGTTTCGCCTCCTTCAACAACCTGATTATTGGAAACTCCATGTTCCAACATCGAGAAGCACACCGTATCACCTGGCACTCAAATACCGGTAGGTGCCAAAAGGTGCTTGACTATGTGATGGTCCAACGTCGCTTCAGATCTGCAATTGAAGACGTCAAAGTAAACGCGGCTGCCTCCATTGGCTCGGATCATGCCCTGGTAGGAGTCCGGGTCCGTCTCCATCTGAAGGCACCGCGCCGGACACCCCGCCCTCAATTGCCGGACTCGTCTAAACTGGGTAATCAGCTAACGAAAAATGCATTCCAGTTGGCTATTTCCAACCGATTTGCTGCACTGGGAACCCTGCCTGACTCGGTGGACAGCTGCTGGAAGGCGTTCAAGTCAAATATTGTCCACTCTTTGAAAATGTCGTGTCCTAGCAGGCGACGCAGTAAGCATCCATGGATCTCTGCAGAAACCCTAGGTCTAGTGGAACAACGAAGATCCAACATTGCCGATACTCGACGAAGAAATCAGTTGAACCGAGCAATCAAAGCAAGTCTTCGAAACGATGAGGAGAACTGGTGGATTAACCAGTGTCAGGCAGCTAATATAGGAGATCAAAGGACACTCTTCCGAACCATCAATGCAATGACCGGTCCGTCCGGCCGCTGCGTGGCCGACAGTTCCCTGAAGGATGCACAAGGAAATCTAATATCATCGGAGGAAGGGCTTCGGAATAGATGGTCCGAATACTTCAGCGAGCTACTTAACCGTCCCGATCCTCCGGAGTTGGACCAGGACCTGATTACGCAGGCATGCTCAGCAACGTCTAATGGGGAAATTTCGACGGATGAGCCAACGTTGGAAGAAGTGAAAAGGGCCATTTCAAATTCTAAGCCTGGCACCGCAGCTGGAATCGACGAAGTGCCTATTGAATGTTTAAAGCATGGGGGTGACCCTGTTCTACTTCCCTTACACCAACTTATCTGTGCCGTCTGGAGAACTGGCAGAATTCCCGCTGACTGGAAGGATGGTGTAATTTGCCCAATCTATAAAGGGAAGGGCAGTCATTCTGAATGCAAGAACTATAGAGGTATAACTTTACTCTCTGTCTGTGGCAAGCTATTGGTAGCCATCATTCAAGCTCGGCTAAGAATGTCGCGAGAAAGAAACGCTTCCGAGCAGCAAGCGGGATTCCGTCCAGGTAGAAGCACCATTGACAACATCTTCACTCTCCGGCAGGCCATGGAAAGGCGTATACGGTGTGAACTATTTTCTATTATCTCCTTTGATTTTTATTTGAAATTATCTAAAATGAAGAAAAGGAAGTGTTATCTTTATGAACGATAAATGGAAAATTGTCCTTTTGTGAAGGAACCTCGGTTCCTTAGCTAAGTCGTGTCCGCCATTGAAAATTCAGTGAAAGTCAGTCTTGCTAGATCTCACGCGCGGAGCGGTTGTGTTAGGCTCACATTTCTACACTGTTGGGGAACACCCTTTTCGTAAGTTCTTTGGCTGGGGGACTTACTTCCTCCTAAGTTGGGTGTGGGTTATCTCCCTTTTCCTTTCATTTTTGTGAAGTGCATTTTGTTTGGTCTACTGGATAACTGTGAAAATGTTTATTCTGTCTGCACTGTAAACTTATACCTTTTCTATATTTTTGTCAACCGTATTTTGTTCAAAACCAGTAAACTCACGGTACTTATTAGATTGCCGGCGCCTGCTGTAGTTGTTTAGGGAGTAAGCGAGTTAGGGACGAGGTTTGATATGCGCACACTCACGAATCTAGTAATCTTCTTTTAATTTAAATTCATCCGTTCACCGAGGCAACAAATATCTTTACAACTGGCGACCGTTCCTTCAGGAGAGTAGCATGTCAAATTCGTCAACAGTCACCTCCAAAATTCTGAAATTCCACACCTACAAAATTCTGAATCTCCCCACCCCCAAAATTCGGAAAGTCTACACCTACATAATTCTGAATCTTCCCACCCCCAAAATTCGGAAAGTCTACACCTACACAGTTCTGAACCCCCCCACCCCCAAAATTTTGAAAATTTACATCTACGAAATTCTCAGCTTCCCCATCCCCAAAATGCTGAAACTCCACACCTGCGGAATTCTGAACCCCTCCACCCCCCAATTTTTCGTGGTGCTGTTCGACCCCCGACCCCACCTAGAAATCGGCGCAGTCATTCCGTCTCTAGGGGACGGTCTTCGGGAGCTGTGTCTCGGGGGGACATAAATTTTTCGGGGGCCCTGATGAATACTTGGGGTTCTCCAGCAGGCGGAGACCCAGTGGGGCAAAATTTTGGGGGAGAATCAACTAGGGACCGGAGAGAAACTTCGGTACAGGTGTTGGGGGGACCAATTTCCGGCCCCTCTCAGATTGTTTCTCAGTTTGCTTCCCTTCCGAATGAAAATTTGGGTAATTTAGGGGCGGGTAAATTACCTACCCCCTCCCCCAAAAATCTAGCAGACCAAAATTCTGAAAATTCGAATTTTCGTCGGGATTTTGATAATTTTATTTCACCTCGTTTTGATGTTGTTCAGAGTACCCAAACTGTTCTTACTGCTATGGGGTTGCAAAATGGGGCGGCCCCTAATGGTGTGTCTGGGCCGTTGTCCGGGCAAGCCGGAGAGGGACCCCCTCCTCCCCAACAATCTCAAAATTTACCTTCACCCTCTAATATTTTGGGAAATGGGGCGGCCCCTAATGGTGTGTCTGGGCCGTTGTCTGGGCAAGCCGCTGAGGGACCCTCCCTTTCCCAACAAATTCAAAATTCACCTTTTCCTCCAAATTATGACCTCCCCCAAACTTCTCAAGGTGGGGCTACAGCTCCTCCTCCCCAACGTACGTATTCTCTCCGGTCTCCTCAGGGTCCGTCCGATGTTGTCGGGACACTCTCCCGGCAGGTCGGAAACGTTTCCTGTCCCCCTCCCATGGACTCAAACTTTTCACAAAATTTTGGGCAAAATGTTCTGGTTTCGCCCGAAGTTGTCGGGACACTCTCTCGGCGGGCGGAAAACGGGACCCCTTTACCCCCGAATGGACCAAATTTTCAACAAAATTTCGGGGAAAATGTTCTTTGTTCAGAAAATGGGTCTGTTTATAATTCTGCGAATAGTGAAAATTCGGGTTTTTTGTCGGAAGGGGGTGGTTCAAGCCATAACACCCCCGCATCCTATATGGAGCAGAATTTTGGTGGGGGGCACCACCCCCCGGAGCCCAATTACTTACCCAATACCCAAATTCCACATAGCATTCCAGCGGCCTCAGTGGCAGACTTTCAGAATAATACGTACGTGCCGCCGGCAAATTCTCAGGTCCCTCAGCTGTCTCATTTGGGGGGGGGCATGTTATTCCCCGTGACCAATATGGGGAATCCACTACCAGATCGGGCTACGGCTCCTTCCCATATTTCGGTACATTGCACTCCAGTTTGTGCCGGGGGTCCCTCCGCACCGAAATTACATCATACACAGCCTCCCCCACCTCCCCCCCTACCGGTTCCCCATCCAAGCACTCAAAATCCCCCTCTGGCCTCCCCAAGTCGCCTAACTCAGCGGGGTCGTGTAAATGACCAGGACCCCAAATATTTTCCGATCCTTCCCCGTTCCTATGGACAACACTTGTATGAGGGCGCTCAACTTGCAGCCCCTGACTCGCACCAGCAGCAAGTTCCTCAACTCCGCTACCAACCCCCCAACGAACAGTTTCCGGAGGGGCAATATTTTATACGTACACCCGCAAATTTTGAACATGACCGCTTAGAACAGCAGGTTTTTCAGAATCCGGTCATTGCGGAACTGGACAGAAACCATTTGTGGGAAGGGTCACAACCAAACCTTCCGCCTCTCCGGGTACCGCCATACGTACCTCAACAGGTTCCTGAAAATCCATACCATATGACAGATATGGTCGCCTCCCATGTCGATGCGACTGATTACGTATCTCGAAACCGCCCTTTTACCCCTAGCGAGACCTCCCAGCAGCGGGGACTACACTCGTCTGTGTCTTCCTTATGGGAGGGCAAGGACGCGTGCCCCCTGCTGGACAGGAACCTCCGGGGGGCAACCCCCCCCCAAAAATTCGGCGCCTACCACGCTTCC
>JASAND010017589.1:0-21958 GCA_030248195.1 Trissonchulus latispiculum
TTCATTCCTCTAAGAATTGGTTACACTTTAGAGATTGGCAACCCTGTTCTTAATGACACACAAATACAATTACAGCTTGGACGTTCATTCAAGAAACTACGATCATGGCAATCTTTAACTTAGCCCACTTTCTGAGATCGTTCTTAGCCTTTTTGAGTGATCATTGAGCAAATTCTTCTTGTTGGGCCAATTCTTCAAAAATCTGATTTTTTATTTAACCAATTTCATTACACATTTCCTAGCTTTCTGTACACTCTTTTATATAAACGAGTCAAATTTTGTCATGTAAAGCAAGTTTTCGATTTTTAAGCCATAATACTAGTTTATTCAATCACTTGATGTCAGCTGTCTTATCACAAAATTCTGTCAAAACATATAAAGATAAGTGGTTTTTTCCAGAGTGGTTCAGCGTTAGGAGAATCTTGTTGACCTGTGCTCACTACTCCAACTACATTCTGAAACACAAAAAATCTAAACTATACATTATGTGGTAGGGATTGCATTGTGAACAATATACGAGAAAAAGATTTACGTTTAAGCTTTCGACAGCAATCCCCTACATAGCCTACCAACCGCTGTAGCTTCACATGAAATGTCTTCAAAATTGCACAATCTAGCAATCCATATCACAATAATGGAAATAGCTAATGGTAGCTATCCGCTTTGGATACCAAATCTTTTCGCAAAGACAGCTTCAAGGGTCACTTAAATTTTTGCCAAGACTGCTTCATCAATACCAAGATTTATGGTGATTTCATAGTTCCAGTCGCCTCTAGACGCGCGTAGACGCACGTCGACGTGCGTAGACGCGCGTCGAAGCGCGTCAACGCGCTACACCGCCATGTTACATTTGGAAGCGTCGGCGTCGACGCCTCCAAACGTGACATCACGTCCTGGTGCTATGCTAGCACTGGAGGCGTCGACGCGCGTAGACGTGCGTCGACGCGCGACAACGCGCCCATTTGTAGCATGCCAGTTTACGCGCATCGACGCACGTCGACGCGCGTTGATGCGCGCAAAATGATATTGACGTTTGTAGACGCGCGTAGACGCGCGTCGACGCGCGTACACCTGCGTTCGCGACTATGAAGGCACCTTTACTTAGATAATCCTGCTAGTGGTAGTACCAAGTTAAATTAATCTCTGACTTTCATATTTATTTTCGTGTTGAGGCCATACGTTACATGGTTCAATTCAGCACACCTTACGTAAAGTAATATAGAGCGTAAAATTTATTGGCACCGTCTTCCTGAAAACTGAACCACATGTGCATTGTGCATGTGTTATTACGAAGCGACATTAATGTGGTATTACGGAAGAGGAGAAGCAGGAAAATGCTGATAGCAAGTAAAGAAAACAAGATAGCAGTTAATAATGGCAGCTAGATGGATGCGGATGAGAACAGTGGCCGGCCGAGTCCTATGTCAAAATGTTAAAATTATGCAAATTAGGCTGTTTCCCTTGTTTTGTCAACTGGATGGGTAGGTGGTATGGTGCGGTGGGTGAGTATCAATTTTAATAAGACGGGGGGCGTGGCGCGTTGGGGGGAGGTGGATAGTCTACATAGGTGTACCAGGCTACAGTTTGCCCCCTGTGAGACCCCCCCCCCGAGAAGGCCAGACCCCCCACCCCCAACCCCGACCTCGACTACTCCCCCCCCCCAAGCCGAGCTCAGACCCCCCTCCCCCCTAAAATGGGGTCCAAACAAGAGACAAAATGCTAAATTTTTGCAAAATTTTTTGAATTTTTCAAATATTTTCTGAAAAAATTGGCTGGAAATAGATAAAAACACTAAAAAATAGGCTGTAAAACGCAATACGAGTAGTTTTTGAGTAGATTTATATCGAAAATAGCAGATTTCTTGTCCAAAAAGGGCTATTTCTAGCTGAAAAAAATTTGGGCACAGTTTGGTTACAGTTATTTTTCGGAAATGTCCTATTTTTCCGACCCACCCAAGCCAGATTTGGGCTTTTTACTCCCCCCCCCCACATAGGTGTACCGGGGATTTGGCTTGGGGGGGCCCCCTCCCCCCAAAATTTGGGGGCGGGCACCCTTTTTAGACCTCCCCCAACCCCCCCCCCCCCCACACCCCCACCCAAACCTCCCCCAAAAATTTTTTCCTATTTTTATGCCAAAAATCGCATTTTCAGCCATTGCTAATGCGAAAAAACATCCAACCATTAACTAATTTTAACATTAGACAGGGGTTTTAAACTCGAAAACTTGGTTGTCAACATGCTTCTAACTACAAAATAAGGTCAATATTGAGTCAGAAAGTCCATAAAACTGTTGAAAACGTGTATTTCACGCACTAATGAACACTTTAAGCCAACAAATTGAACATTTTTGAAAAATTTTGCAAAATTTACCCTAAAAATACCCGATTTTTGGCCAATTTTTCGCGCCTTCGGCGCGACTACCCCCCAGTTAGGGGGGCCGGGGTCCCCCAAAAATTTTTGGGGGGAGGTTTGGAAAAATGGCTGGGGGGGGTTACCCCCCCCAAACCTCCCCCCAATTACACCTATGCCCCCCCCCCAACCCAAACAGGTGGTACACCGATGATAGTCTAGTCGACGTCATATAGGTGTATTGGGGGCATGCATAGGTGTATATATTGGGGGGCATAGGTGTAACGGGGATTTGGGTTGGGGGGCCCTCCCCCGGAATTTTGCGGGGCCCCGCCCCCTTTTTAGACCCCCAAACTCCCCCAAAAAAATTTTTCTGTTTTTATGCCAAAAATCGCATTTTCAGCCATTGCTAATGCCGAAAAACATGAAATCATTAAGTATATAATTTTAACATTAGACTAGCACTAGACAGTGTTTTTATACTCGAAAACTTGAGTGCCAACATGTTTCTGAGTCCAGAATAAGGTCAATATTGAGTCTAGAAGTCCATAAAACCGTTATGAACGTGTATTTCTCGTGATAATAAACAGGTTAAGCCAAAAATTTGGATTTTTTTGCAAAATTTTGCACAATTTGCCCTAAAAATGCCCGAATTTTGGCCAATTTTCGCGCCGTCGGCGCGACTACCCCCCCCCCCCCCCCGACGACCCCCCCAAGCCAGATTTGGACTTCTTACTCCCCCCAAACAGGTGGTACACCTATGGGGGGGGTTGGAAAAATGGCTGGGGGGGTTACCCCCCCTCCCCATAGTTTCCTTTGGAGGGGGGGGTCGGGACTCGGGGGGGTACTCCCTCCGAAATGTTTGACCAATTTTACCCCCTTCCAGAATTTTTGAGATACCCTCCCCCAACTTTCGGCTACCCCCCCCAGCGATTTTTTGACCCAAAAAGTTAGTTAAATTTGGCCAAAAAATGGTCATTTTTTAAAACATTTTCTAAAATTTTGACTTAAAGTCACTTTGAAACGGTGCAAAAGGCGTAAACCGTTGAAAACAGGCCATATTTTGAAGAAAAAAGATCTAAGTTATAAGAAATTTTGCATTTTTTGGCCATTTTTCGAAATTTCTGAGGTCTGAATTCTGGGGGGGGGTACCCCCATCGGTGTATATAATTGGGGGGGTACCCCCATAGGTGTAATTGGGGGGCACAGGAAAACTTTTCCGGAAAAAGTTTGGGAAAAATCTGGAAAATGTTTTAACTCTAAAATTTTTCCAAACTTTTTCCAGGTTTTTTCTGTTGTTTGGAAATAGTCTGGAAAATACCTGGAAAAATTTTTCCAGACATTTTCCAGATATTTTCAAGGTATTTTCTAGATTTTGAAAATGTCTGGAAAATCCCTGGAAAAGGTCTGGAAAACGTTTTTCCAGGCATTTTCCAGACTTTTTCCAGCCTCTTTCTATACTTTTTCCAGACATTTTCCAGATATTTTACAAATCTAGTAAATCTAGTATATAAATTTAGAAGAGATACATATACGTGTATATATATATATCATAAGGGGTAGCGGTAGCGACCCCTATAATTATATGAGTGAAAATGGTCGAATGACCGTGTAAAACAAGGCTGCGCAGAAGCTGCGCAGATTCCTGCGCAGATGCTGCGTGTGTGCGCAAAAAATTGTATATACGTGTCGAGTTTAGTATACTCGCCCAGTTTCATCCCCGTACCACTTTCCGTTAAAAAGTTGCGCCAAAAATTGCTTACGAGAGATGTTTTTTCCGGTTCTCCGCTTTGACGTCTGGTAAGGGGGTTTTGTAGCTTTAATAACAACAGATAGAAAAATTTTTGCTTGTGAAAACCATATATATTCTTGGAGTACGCAACAAAAATAAGCCGATAGGCTAGTTTTTATGCCTCCCAGAGCCGGAAAAAAGAGAGAGAGAGAGAGAGAGAGAGAGAGAGAGAGAGAGAGAGAAAAAAGTTTTGGCGGGGGGCCAAATTCGGCCAAAACGCTAAAATGGCCAAAAAGTATGCTTCAAAGGCGCCGTAATAAGTCATACTGGGCTATATATGGGGCAATACTGCCTATATGGCTGAATAGGACACATGTCAGGGTCGTTCAGTTGCTATATGATTTTCCGGCCCTGAGCGTAATTTTTGGGTACTGGCCTGCCAAAGTTGGTGAATTTTGGGTCCAACTTTGAACTTAGTTTTTTTCGCTTATTTTGCCACCTGGAAGCCTCAAATCTTGCATACAAAGGTTTTTGCGGATGGAGAATCGATTCCCGCTATCAATTTTGCTGCCCGACTGACCCAAGTTGCTGGGCTGGTTCCACTTTGCCGTCTGGAGGGTCATGTCGGCAACCGCTACCTGGAGGCCCATACTGGGCTCTACTTGGCCTCTCAAAACTTTCTCTATAGGGGTTTTCTTGTGCGCCCAGCTCATATCCGGTGTCTGTTTTGCCGTCCGACTCATCCATCTTGCCGGGCTGTTTCCACTTTGTCGTCTGGAGGGTCATGTCGGCAACCGTTTCCTGGAGGTCCATACTAGGCTCTACTTGGCCTCTCAAAACTTTCTCTATAGGGGTTTTCTGGTGCGCCCAGCTCATTCCCGGTGTCCGTTTTGCTGTACAACGCACCCATTTTGCTGGGCTGGCTCCACTTGACCGTCTGAGGGGTCAGCTCAGCTCGGTAAGGGGTCAGGTGGTCCAAAATGAAATTTTCATAAGTGGTCAAATTTGGTACCAAATGAAAGCCCTAAGTGAGATGAGCAACGTTTGTCATAGAATTGCATGCTCAAAGTGGCTGTAGCGTGCTGTGGCGGGGTGGGGTGGGGACTTAGGCGATTTTCGGTCAAAAATGAAATTTTTCCAAAGTGGTCAAATTTGGTACCAAATGAAAGCCCTAAGTGAGATGAGCAACTTTTGTCATAGAATTGCATGCTCAAAGTGGCTGTAGCGTGCTGTGGCGGGGTGGGGTGGGGACTTAGGCGATTTTCGGTCAAAAATGAAATTTTTCAAAAGTGGTCAAATTTGGTACCAAATGAAAGCCCTAAGTGAGCTGACCAACTTTTGTCATAGAATTGCATGCTCAAAGTGGCTGTAGAGTGCTGTGGTGGGGTTGGGTGGGGACGTAAGCGATTTTGGGTCAAATACGTATGAAATTTTCCAAAAGTGGTCAATATATATATATATATATATGTATCATAGGGGTCGCGGTAGCGACCCCTATAATATGAGTGAAAATGGTCGAATGACCGTGTAAAACAAGGCTGCGCAGATTCCTGCGCAGATCCTGCCCATATTATGTGCGCAAAAAATTGTACGTGTCGAGTTTGGTATGTTCCTGAAGTTTCATCCCCGTACCATTTTCCGTTAAAAAGTTATGCCAAAAATTGCTTACGAAAATTGTGTTTTTTCTTTTTTTCCGGTTTCTCGCTTTTGATGTCTCATAAGGGGGTTTTGTAGCTTGAATAACTACAGATAGAAAAATTTTTGCCTATGAAACCCATATATATTCTTGTAGTAAAAATCAAAGATAAGAAAATAAGCCAGTTTTTATGCCTCCCAGAGCCGGAAAAAATTTTTGGCTTGGGGCCATAGTCGGCCAAAACGCTAAAATGGCCAAAAAGTATGCTTCAAAGGCGCCTTAATAAGTCAGATTGGGCTATATATGGGGTAATACTGACTATATGATTAAACAGTACACATATCGGGGTCGTTCAAATGCTATATGATTTTCCGTCTCCGTGCGTAATTTTTCGGTACTGGCCGGCCAAAGTTGGTGAATTTTGGGTTGAACTTTGAACTTAAATTTTTTTGCTTATTTTGCTACATGGGTAGCTCAAATTTTGCATACAAAGGTTTTTTGGGACGGAGAATCGATTCCCGCTATCAGTTTTGCTTCTCGAGTAACCCAAGTTGCTGGGCTGGTTCCACATTACCGTCTGAGGGGTCAGGTCGGTAACCGCTTCCCGGAGGTCCATAGTAGGCTTTACTTAACCTCTCCAAACTTTGTCTATAGGAGTTTTCTGGTGCGCCCAGCTCATTCCCGGTGTCCGTTTTGCCGTCTGACCCACCCATCTTGCTGTGCTGGTTCCACTTTGCCGTCTGGAGAGTCCGGTCGGTACCGACTTCCGGGAACACCATATAGGACTGTACATAGCCTCTCAAAACATTGTCTATAGGGGTTTTCTGGTGCGCCCAGCTCATTTCTGGCATCCGTTTTGCCGTCTGACCCACCCGTTTGCTGTGCTGGTTCCACTTTGCCATCTGGAGGGTCAGGTCGGTGGGAGGTCATGGGGTCAAAAATGAAATTTATCAAAAGTGGTCAAATTTGGTACCAAATGAAAGCCCTAAGCGAGCTGAGCAACTTTTGTCATAGAACTGCATGCTCAAAGTGGCTGTAGGGTGCTGTGGTGGAGTGGGGTGGGGACTTAAGCGATTTTCGGTCAAAAATGAAATTTTTCAAAAGTGGTCAAATTTGGTACCAAATGAAAGCCCTAAGCGAGCTGAGCAACTTTTGTCATAGAACTGCGTATCCAAGGTGGCTGTAGAGTGCTGCGGTGGGGTGGGGACTTAGGCGATTTTGGGTCAAAAATAAAATTTTTCAAAAGTGGTCAAATTTGGTACCAAATGAAAGCCCTAAGCGAGCTGAGCAACTTTTGTCATAGAACTGCATGCTCAAAGTGGCTGTAGAGTGCTGTGGTTGGCTTGCTTGCTACTGTTGAAAGATATATATCTATATATACATGATATATACCTTCAGGAGCATACATATATAAAATAATAGAAAACAAGAACAAAAAGTGCTCCTTCGTCGCATGTAAAATACATATGAGTCTTCGTAGGCAGGTTGTACATAAGCAAAAACTAGCCTGTAAAATACATATGAGTTCCGTAGGGAGGTTGTAAATTGAGGAAAACAAGTTGCAACCGCTTAACATATGAGCCTGTCCTACAACGAGGCTCATATTGGCGTCACAGTGCATTCCACATTAAAGCCTCATTAAAGAACCTCAGCTTCATCCACATAACGGAAAAATGAATAGACGTGGCCCAGAAGAAATGGACTGAAGTGAACTACGACTGCTCAAGCTGAACTGTATATATATACATGCAACCTGATGTTTCCTGAAACACTATGGCACACCTAATATTTCGCGATACGCTGTGGTACAGGGTACACCTAATGCATTCTCGAAACACTTTCACATTATATATACACACGCAGAATGCGTTCCCACTTGGCTGTGAGTCAGAGCGCCTCATGGCGTATATACCGTATTGAGCATATGCACACTATAATAACTGATCAACAAGCTATGTGAAGGACAATTTGTAATGAAAAGTTTTATGGAGAATATATATGTATTTATATAAAAGTAATATATATATATATATATATATATCTGCAAATTATTCGTATTATGACATACGCCAATATGAGCCTCGTTGTAGGACAGGCTCATATGTTAAGCGGTTGCAACTTGTTTTCCTCAATTTACAACCTCCCTACGGAACTCATATGTATTTTACAGGCTAGTTTTTGCTTATGTACAACCTGCCTACGAAGACTCATATGTATTTTACATGCGACGAAGGAGCACTTTTTGTTCTTGTATATATATATATATATATATAGTATATATCTGCTTGCGCATGGCGTTCGGAAATAAATTATGTTGGTTCTTTTTTGCGCATACATATGTAAAAGAATGGAAAACAAGAACCAAAAATGCTCCTTCGTCGCATGTAAAATACATATGAGTACTCTCAGGCAGGTTGTACAAACACGGAGACTAGCCTGTAAAATGTATATGAGTGGCATTGAGGTTGTAAATTAAGGAAAACATGTTGCAACGGCTTAACATATGAGCCTGTCCTACAACGAGGCTCATATTGGCGTCACAGTGCAGCCATCTTAAAGATCATCAGGTCATCATATTAAAGAAAAAACGAATGAATAGACATAACATGTTAACATTGTGGCTTGAAAGAAATGGACAGAACGAAGTGAACTGCGACACCTCAAGTTTAACTGTACATACATATGCAAGCTGATGTTTCCCGAAACACCATGGCACCTACTATTTCCGGAAGCACTATAGTACACCTACTGTATTCTCGGAACACTATGACACACTACTCTCACATACGTAATGCTTTCTCCACATGGCTCTGAGTCAGAGCGCAGAGTGGCATGCCGTATAATGCGTATGCACAGTATAATGTCTTAGCGACAAGATGTGTGAAGGACAATTTTGTAATGAAAAGCTTTACGTGCTATTTATATGAAGGTCAAATTTCGACAAATTATATTATGACATACGCCAATATGAGCCTCGTTGTAGGACAGGCTCATATGTTAAGCCGTTGCAACTTGTTTTCCTTAATTTACAACCTCAACGCCACTCATATGCATTTTACAGGCTAGTTTCCGTGTTTGTACAACCTGCCTGAGAGTACTCATATGTATTTTACATGCGACGAAGGAGCATTTTTGGTTCTTGAATATAGGGGTCGCTACCGCTACCCCTTATGATATATATGTATCTCTTCTAAATTTATATACTAGATTTACTAGATTTGTAAAATATCTGGAAAATGTCTGGAAAAAGTATAGAAAGAGGCTGGAAAAAGTCTGGAAATTGCCTGGAAAAACGTTTTCCAGACTTTTTCCAGGGATTTTCCAGACATTTTCCAAATCTAGAAAATACCTTGAAAATATGTGGAAAATGTCTGGAAAAATTTTTCCAGGTATGTTCCAGACTTTTTCCAAACAACAGAAAAAACCTGGAAAAAGTCTGGGAAAATTTTAGAGTTAAAAAATTTTTCCAGATTTTTCCCAGACTTTTTCCGGAAAAAGTTTTCCTGTGGCCCCCAATTACACCTATGGGGGTACCCCCCCAATTACACCTATGGGGGTACCCCCCAACCCCCCCAGAATTGGGACCTCAAAAATTTCGAAATGGCCAAAAAATGCAAAATTTCTTGTAATTTAGACCTTTTTTCTTCAAAATATGGCCTGTTTTCAACGGTTTAGGCGTTTTGCACCGTTTCAAAGTGATTTTAAGTCAAAATTTTAGAAAACGTTTTTAAAAAATGACCATTTTTTGGCCAAATTTAGCAAACTTTTTGGGTCAAAAAATTGCTGGGAGGGGGTAGCCGAAAGTTGGGGGAGGGTATCTCAAAAATTCTGGGAGGGGGTAAAATTGGTCAAAAATTTTGGGGGGGAGTACCACCCCCCCCCCCCAAAGGAAACTATGGGGACGGGGGGGTTACCCCCCCAGCCATTTTTCCAACCCCCCCCCCATAGGTGTACCACCTGTTTGGGTGGGGGGGGAGTAAAAAGTCCAAATCTGGCTTGGGGGGGTCTTAAAAATCGGAAATTTTGAAAAAACTGTATATACCCAAACTGTGCCCAAATTTTTTTCAGCTAAAATGGCCCTTTTTGGACATAAAATCGACTATTTTCGACATATATCTAATCTAAAACCACTCGTATTGCGTTTTAGAACCATTTTTTAGCGTTTTTAACTGTTTCTAGACAATTTTTTCAGAAAATTTTTGAAAAATTGCAAACATTTTTGCAAACATTTAGCATTTTTTCTCTTGTTTAGGTCGAGGTCGGGTATAGGAGGTTGGGGGGTCTGGCCTCTCCGTGGGGGGGTCTCATGGGGTTAACTGTAGCATTGTACACCTATACCTACAGAAATTTTTGGGGGCCCTCGGCGGGGGGGGGGGTATTCGCGCCGACGGCGCGAAAATTGGCCAAAAATCGGGCATTTTTAGGGCAAATTGTGCAAAATTTTGCAAAAAAATCTAAATTTTTGGCTTAACGTGTTTATTATCGCGAGAAATACACGTTCATAACGGTTTTATGGACTTCTAGTCTCAATATTGACCTTATTCTGGACTCAGAAACATGTTGGCAATCAAGTTTTCGAGTTTAAAAACACTGTCTAATGTCAAAATTAGTTTACGCTTTCATGGTTTTCGGCAATAGCAATGGCTGAAAATGCGATTTTTGGCATAAAAATGGAAAAATTTTTTTGGGGGAGGTCTGGGGGGGTCGTGGGGGGTCCCAAAACTTCGGGGGAGGGGCCCCCCCCCCTAAATCCCCGTTACACCTATGGGTACCCCCCATCACATTTCTTGGGTCGACCACCAACCTTCCAAGATTTACTCCCCCAGACCCAAAGTTCCAGGGAAACTATGCCCCCCAATTACACCTATGGGGGGGGGGGTTGAGGGGGGAAACTGCCCCAAATGGAGGGGTTACCGACCCTCCCCAACAAAAATTTTTTCTACCCCGCTCGCCCCCAAATCGGCGTTCGGCCGACCCCCCCCTAAACATTTTCAACCCCCTTCCTGAATTTTTGCAAATTTAATTCGAAAATTTTCAAAAAAATTTGCGAAAAATTGCTAAAATTCGCTTAATTACCTTAAAAATCGTTAAAAATAGCTGAAATTTGAGACAATTTTTCAGTTTTTTACGAAAAACCGATTTTCGCCGACCCCCAAATCGACTTTTTTCGGCCCCCTTCCCTTTTTTTTGCAGACCCCCCTCCCTACTTTTTTCCAAACCCCCACTTTTTTCGCCAGACACACCTATATATGGTCGAGGTTGGGTAGGGAACAGGGTATTTTTACAGGGAGGGGCGGGGCCCCCCCGAAATCGGGGCTTTTTCTAGGGATTTTGTCTGGGGGGGGGGCTTCTTGGGGGGGGCCCCCCCAAAGGTCCGAGGGGCAAGGAATTTTTGGGGGGGGGCGAAAATTTTTCGAAAAATATGCTAAAACTAGCGCTATTTTTCTGGCATATACTATAAAAGTGGATTTTTATAGCAAAAATAAGCAGATTTAGTGTTGAAAAGGGCAAAATTGAGTAAAACTCTCCGGCGAAGCCGGAAAATTTTTGAAAATTTGGCCTTCTGAGCGATTTTTTCAGGGCAAAATTTGGTACCAAAAGGGGCACCCAATTTTTTGGGGGGTGGGCGATTTTTGGGGGGGAACGATTTTGGGGGGAGGGTGTTTATGGGGGGGCCCCACCCCCCCCACTAGAATAAGCCCAGGAAATTGACCTTCCCCCCGAAAATGCCTTCCCCCCCCGAAATCGCCCCTCCCGGGATTTTTTGGAGGCCCAAATTTTTGCCAAAAATAGGCTAATTTTCAAAAATTTTCCGGCTTCGCCGGAGATTTTTTCGTAAAAATAGCCATTTTTAGCTTAAATCCTGGCATTTTTGAGAACTTTTTGCGTCTCACCATGCAAAATACGCCAAAAAATACCATTTTTTGGCTCATTTTTGCAAAAAATTCTTCCCCCCCCCCCGGGAAGCCCCCCCCCGGAAAAAATCCCTAAAAAATACCCTGGGGAATAGGGATTGGCATCGGTGTAACGGGGATTTGGGATGGGGGGCCCCCTCCCCTCCCCCGGATTTTTAGGCCCCCCCAAACCTCCCCCAAAAATTTTTTCTATTTTTATGCCAAAATCGCATTTTCAGCTATTCCTCATGCCGAGGCCTAGCTCAAGTAGCCAGTTGATGGCTCTGCTTGGCCTTTAGTGGCTATGCACATTATGAATAAAATGTACCTATGATTTTTGTACGTGCATCAATGCATTATATACTTAAGCATATATTAGAGTGTTGTGCTGGCAATAAATGTAGTAATTTTGGCATTAGACAGGGGTTGTAAACTCGAAAACTTGATTGGCAACATGTTTCTAAGTCTAAAATAAGGTCAGTATTGAGCCAGAAAGTCCACAAAACCGTTAAAAACGTGTATTTCTCGCAATAATAAACACTTTAAGCCAAAAATTTGGACTTTTTTGAAAAATTTTGTAGAATTTATATATATACCATGAAAATACCCAATTTTTGGCCAATATTCGCGCCTTCGGCGCGACCACCACCACCCGCTCGGCTCGGGGGCCCCCAAAAATTAAAAATTTTGTGGGGGGGCAGTGGCGCACATAGGAACTTTTTTCAGGGGGGGCGGACCTCAGAAAAATTGGGGGGGGGGTCTGGGGGCATCGCCTCCCAGAGTTGAAAAATTTTGGACAACAACGTTTAAAATGCAAAAATAAGCGTAAATTCAGCAAAAATAGAAAAAATTTCGCGCCGCAGGCGCGAAAATTTTTTGGAAAAGTTTAAAAAGTTGCTATTGAAATTTTTAAAACGTTGAAATAAGGGTAAATTAAGCAAAAGTGAGGTAAATTTCGCCCCGAAGGCGCGAAAATTTTTGAAATTTTACGTCCACGCTACGCGCGGACAATAAAAATTTTCCGTTACATCTGGTTTCGGGGGGGCGGCCGCCCCCTCCCCCTTATGTGCGCCCCTGGGGGGGGGGGTTGCCCACCCCACACTAACATAGGTGTGCCTTGAGAAAAAGTTGGGGGAGAGGTTAGCCGAAATTTGAGTGGGTGAGGTCAGCCGGTTTGAGGTGGGGTGCATAGGTGTACCTGGGGGGGATGGGGGGGACCCCTCCCCCCAAATGGAAAAGTGCCGACCCCACCCTCGAAATTTTGGAGACAGACCCCACCCCCAAATGGCCAAATCCCAGACCCCACCCACCCAAATTTTCCAGACCCCACCCTCAAAATTTTGAACATTTTGCCTCAAAATTAGTAAAAGTTTGAATTTTTTGCCAGAAAATCCCAAGTTTTTCGACTACATGAGAAAAAATGATGAAATATATATTGTTGATTTTTAGTTGGAAATAACGTTTTTTCAGCGAATTCGCGAATTTTTTCTAAATTTTTGACCGAAAAATTTTTTACCCCCCCCCCCCCCCCCAAATGCGATTTTTCCGGACCCCATCCCGGGGGTCCGGAAAATGCTTTTTTCGAAAAATGCTTAAAAATAGCTATATATTTTTTGTTGCTGAGCTAAAATATTAACTATTTTTAACCTAAATTTAAGCTTAAAACAGCTAAAAAATGTTTAAAAATGTCTAAAAATCCGGCAAAGCCGGAAAAATTTTCTACCCTCAAACCCTATTTTCCCCTTTCCGGGCACTTTAAAGTTCTGGGGGGGAAGGCCCGAATCCTGGGGGGGGCGATCCAAGTCTGGGGGGGACGAATTTCTGAGGGGCCCACCCCCACTCCTGTAGGAAAAAGCCAGCCGCAGAACTTTTTTGAGAGGGGACGTCCTTCCCCCCCCCAACGCGAGAATGGCCAAAATTCGGGTATTTTAGAATAAGTTTTGCAAAAATTTCCAAAAATATGCAAAGTTTGGGCATAAAGTGTTTATTTATTGCGATAAATACACGTTTTTAACTGTATTATGGACTTTCACTTTACGATTTAAAATTAGGAAAAAATCCGGCGAGGCCGGAAAAAGTTTTGAAAATTTAGGGTAAAATTGGGAAATTTTTAGGGTTATGGGGGGAGGTCGGAATTTATGGGGGCTCCTCGAATGGGGGGATTTTTTAAAGTTGAATAATTTTTTAAAATCGTGGAAAATTCAGTAATTCAAATGTTTAAAAAGATAAGTTAAAGATGAGTTATATATTCACTTATATAATCGATCAGTGGAAAAACCAAAACGGGAATTGGATGCTTTTCAGAATTTTTCACTTCCACGATTTATTCTAGAGCTCTTTCAAAAGCTGCTAATTATCAATGCTTGCGTTGCGCATTTATATACTTTATGAGAGCAAAGTAAGATTTGTAAATGCCCGTATAAGCCGGTAGTCATTTAAAACTACTGTCTAATCTCTAATGTCAAAATTAATTTATGGTTAGACGTTTTTATCATTAGAAACAGCTGAAACTGCGATTTTTGGCATAAAAAATGAAAATTTGTTAGGGAGGTTTGGGGGTGTGGAACGGAGATTTGGGTTGGGGGAGCTCCTCCAACGTTTTTTGCAGCCCCCTCTGGAGACCTCCCAAGCCCCCAGGGCCCCCGCCCTCCCCCGAAGATTTTTTCCATTTTTATGCCAAAAATCGCATTTTCAGCCGTTTCTAATGCCAATAAACATTCATCTGTGAAGGAATTTTGACATTAGACAGTGTTATTAAACTCGTAAACTTGATTGGCAACATGTTTCCCAGTCCAAAATAAGCTCAAAAATGAGTCAGAAAGTCCATAATACCGTTAATTTCACTAAATAATAAACACGTTAAACCAATGGCATAAAAAATGAAAATTTGTTGAGGGAGGTTTGGGGGTGTGTTGTTATGATCGCCCTTGTTATGACACGATACCCATCCCAAAGTTTCTTATGCAACAAGCTTCGTCTCAAGCGTGACTTACACGGAAAAGAAGCAAACGGACCTAACTTGTCCGGAATCGAAAATTTTCAAAGTTGAAAATTTTGTCCAAAACTTTTTTGCTACTATATATTGTTGTACTCTTCGTGCTGATTCCAACGACACCAAATTTGTCTAGTTTCGTTGAGTATACATTTAGTTGGCACGGTGCTCGAACGGGTCTCTAAGGTCCGCGCTGAGCCTTTTACAGCCATATTATATATACGTAGCTTTAGTGGAAACGACGTTTAGTGTTAAGGCAAGACGTAAGCAAAAAATCTCTGGCGAAGCTGGAAAATCTTTTATATTTGGCTTTCTCAGTAATTTTTTCGGGGTAAATGTTAGTACTGAAAGAGGCTGTCATGAAAGAGACTTTTTGAAAGAGTTTTTCCCCTCACTTGGAACATCTGGAAGCGTCTAAAGGAGCTCACCCCAAGAAAATGCAGTAGGGATGGGCGCGGAAAAAAGGACTGGGGGAAAAGGTTTTTTCCGTTTTTTTCCATTTTTTCCGATGGGGTGGAAAAAAATGGAAAAATATTCCTGTTATTTTAACGATTTTTACAGCGAAATTTAATGTTTTCTGAACTTTTCCGGCGATTTCGCACTATTTATATACAACCTTTTCCATGGGTCATAGTAGGTGGGGGTATGCTAAGTCTGACCAAATTGTATTTGAGTTTTTTTCGAAGCATCGGAAAAAAATGGAAAAATATTCGAGACATCTTTTGAAAGTTAATTTATGAAATCAGAACATTAAGAAACTATCAAAGCACTGTTTAATGATATAATAAGACGATATTCATGAACTTGAGCTAATTCTGGAATTTAACATTTTTTGCCATGGTTGTGTAACTCGGGTTGAGTTAACAAATGTCTATATAACAGTGGAATGTTCAGCCGAAAACTGTTAAAACATCTGGTACTATTTACTTTACGGGATGTGTTACCTACGAAAACCGCAGTCCAGGTCTAGCAGAACCGTCAAGGTATACATTAGTCATCTGTAGTTTACTCTACAGTATCGTCTGCTGAAGATTCCTGTAATCAATACTGGAACCCTTGTAAGCGCTTATGTAAGTGCACTACCCGGTGGGGCTATTAAATATCGTCCCTCTAGAACAAGAAGGTCGTAACTCACATTTTTTCGAAAATTGACTAATCATATTCAAAAGATTCCAAATTCAAAATTCAAATTCCAGATTCAAAAGATCATATTCCCTACGTTGGTTCAGGAAACATTGTGGCAAAAGGCCAAATCTCCAAGACGCTTTTTGGAGTAGATAATGCTTTTGTAATCATTTGCCACGCTGCTGCGACGCTTGACTAATTTTGAAGTTTTGTAGGAAAAAAGACATAAGTGGCACTTACGGCTTTCGTTCACTATAATCCATGGCACCTGTTCCCTTTCTTCCCTTAATTGAAATTCTAAATGCCGTAAGTGCCGTAATTTACGGCCTTTTGTTACAAAACACGCACAAGCAGTAAACTTAAAATGTTTTGTAGCGAAATGTCGTACCTCCTTTTGAGTAATTTTTCAGCACAAGTGTTGCGCAATGAGTAATCGAAGTAATGGAAATGAAAAAGCTCGGGTAGACGCACATTTTGCTGGCTTTTTCCTAGGCAAAAATTTCTGGGGGGGGAAGTCTGGGGGGGGTCCCCCCCCCAGGTGTGGGGGGGGGCTCGGAGTTCGGGGGGGGGGGGAAGAAAAATGTCTAAAAATAGCTATTTTTTGCTGCTGAGCTAAAATATTCACTATTTTTAACTTAAATTTAAGCTTAAAATAGCTAAAAAATGCTTAAAAATAGGTAAAAATCTTTTTCAAATTTTTCAAAATTTGCCCTCAAAACCCTATTTTTCCGGGCACTTTAGGGTAGGGGGGGTTCTGGGGGGGAAGGCCCGAATCCTGGGGGGGGGCGATTCTGGGGGGGCGACCCAAGTCTGGGGGCCCCCCACCCACCCCTGTAGGAAAAAGCCAGTTTTGGATACAGAGTAGAAAGTCGAAACTTAAACGCATAATCAGTTATTCGCGATCAAATGTTTCAAAAGGCCATAACTCGAAAACATGAAAATGTGAGTTCCGACCTTCTTGTTCTAGAGGGACGATATCTTGAAAACTGCATCTATGCATGCAGAAACATGAAATAACGCAACTTTTAGCACATTGGTAAATTTTGGGGTGATCGGATAAAAATGGAAAAAAAACGGAAAAAAGGTTTTTTTCCGGCAATCTTTTTTCCGGAAAAAACCAACCCTGAAATGCAGTATCCAGTGGATTCCGGGCCACTCGGGCATCAGAGGGAATGAAATTGCTGACCAATTGGAAACTGCTGGCTGTCATCTGAATCAATCGGAGGTGGCAATAGACTATGCCACTGCCAAATCGGCCATCAAGAGATGTTAAAAGTCAGTGGCCAGGCTCAATTAGTCATCAGCGAACCCTTGCCATCTATGGAGATAACGGACCTCCAACGCCCACTTTGGAAGCTGGACTTCCGAGGAGAGATAGAATCATCCTAAGCCAGCTGCGCACTGGCAAATCCATGCTACTGTCTGAATACCGGCACTTAATTGACCCAGCGGCCCACCCTTCCCCTGACTGTACCTCAAGCGGCGAGGAAGTAGGCACACTATCCCACCTACTTCTGGATTGCCCAGCCCTAGATACGCACCGTGTCAAGTTCCTCGGCCTGTCCCCAACCTAACCTGCTTAGTATTGGAACCGGAGGCAGTTCTTGGCTTTCTCCGGGAGAGCGACCTCATTTGGTGGCCGCCGTGTATGGGAAACCTATGACGACCACCCAACTCAACAACAACAAAGAGACTTTTTGGGGAGGGCGATTTTGGCCTAGAGGGAACGAATTTTTGGGAGGGAGTGTGCCCCTCTAGTAGAATAATCCCAGTTTATATGTAAAAATAAAAGTTCCTATAAGTTATTGAGAACAGTTCTTAAGCTTCTGGGACTTCTTCCCCATACTAGATGTATATATATATATATACATCGACAAATCTTGGCACTTCCCCTACCGAATTTTTCCTGGCTACATTTCATGCCTATAGGGCATATGTATCACTGCTGACGAAGATTACAGACCGGAAAAGAACCAGTGGAGAACTTGTTGATAGCCTGATACCACGCCTTTTCTATGGTAAAAGGCACCGGACAGACCTTGGGTTACCCATCATATTTGCTTACACTACCACAGGAGTCAGGAAATAGGTAAAACCCGACCAGTCAGCAGGGACAGGATGCCAGACCCTGCTGACAACAACATCACTTGCTTCAGGTATGCCAACCCGCTATCTGGTGACACCTTCGAGGATGAGTAAGGACGGTCGGAGGTCGACCAGGACAGGTCAGTACCGCCTCAGTGGGGTGACCACACCGGTACACCTCACTAGGTGCCAATGTTTAGCCTTCTGCAGGGTTTTTTTGCGTCCAGATGTGCGTCTGGACGCAAAGTTTCTTATCTGGACGCTACGAAATTTTAACGGGACGCAAGCTAGACGCAACATTATTTCGGGAGAAAATTCACTTTTGTAAGAGTAAAAACTTTAAATGTTTCCAGTTCCAATTTTTCCTTTTTTTCAAAAATTTCTTCGAGTTCTGGGGGCTCCGCCCCCAGACCCCTAGTGTTTACCACTTTGTCGTGAAATGCCAAGGTGCAAGATCATGTCTCAATGTTATTTGTTATTGTCCACCTGTATCCATAGATCTTTTTGAACTCGCAAATTTCACATCAATAAGTAAAACATTACAATGTGCATAACCGTGAACATTTGAGTTTTTAACACAATTTTGAAGAATAATACTACACCACGCATACACGCTGCAATTTACGCAAAGAACGAAATAGCATTTGATGCTTTAGTTAGATGTAACAGATACCAAATTAATTCTTTTCAACATTTTTATTACGGATTTATTCCTAATTGCAAAACAATCTCCAACTTCTGGGGGGCTCCGCCCCCCAGACCCCCCGCTGCTCTTTTACACTGATCTTTCGAGGAATCAGTAATTCTCAGAGTTTTGAAAATGGACTTTGTGTTTTCATATTTACTACCTTTCTTCTTAGTGATATTAATTTAATAACTATTTCATTAATTTTTAATACCGTAATTAGTTTATCTATAACATTGAAACATCAGAATAATGTGTGTCAATACAATCGAAAATTACGCACAAAATGCGTTAGATGCTACAGACGCTAAATTAATCTTTTTAAACATTTCCATTACGGATTCAATCCGTAATTGCCAGAAAGTCTCCAACAACTGGGGGGCACCGCCCCCCAGACCCCCGGTACTCACTTTCAATACTGTTTTCAGGGATCAGAAGTTCTCAGAGATTTGAAAACTGAATGTATGTTTGATATTTACTACCTTTTTCTCAATGCCATTCCTAAATGCTTCATTAATTTTTAATACTTTAGTTAGTTTAACTATGTATGACATTGAAATATCGGAATAATGTGTGTCAATAATATTGAAGATTACTCAAGGTATTGCGTTAGATGCAACAGGTGCCAAATAAAATCTTTTTAAACATTTCCATTGCGGATTATTCTGGAATTGCAAAAAATTCTTCAACTTCTGGGGGGCTCCGCCCCCCAGACTCCCCGCCGTGTACATTGCCCTCATCGCTGTTCTATAGGTACCTTTGTATTCCTGCACTAATGTTAAGCAGCATCAACTTTCTAAATAGTCTAAATAGTGTTACACTAAAGAAGTTATCAAAATTTTTATAAATAAATCAAGTTTTTGCACAGAACACACGATAAAACAAAAATTCTACCTGGACGCAAAATTTCTTAACCGGATGCAACTTAAACTTAGCGGAACGCTAGGTTGACGCAAATCCGAAAACCAAAAAAAACCCTGTCCTTCTGTGCTGACTTCAATGGTTTGTCCAGCTTGCCGGCACATAAAAGTGTGGGGGTGACTCTCTGGTATAAAGCTTCCTACATCCAATGTGGATAACCCCGACGGAGTCGGAGTTATTCACCTTGGTTGTCTCTATGGAGAGGCCTCGCGACAGCTCACCAGCTAGCGGGCGGGAAGTGAATTCTACCTACCTACCTACCTTCATGGCTCGTCGCATCTTGATGTATCTGCGATGAAATTTTTTGTGTTATTTTTATCTATACTTTAGTTACGTATTCACGCATATACGTATATACACCTATTCTTGCACACTACTCTACGAAGCCATGGATATTGTTCCAATCAAGAAAGATGATGCAGATAGTCGTCCTTTGGTTAGTGAGAGCAGCACGGTTCTGGAAAAGATTCATCTAACTCACAAATGGAAGATAGAAAATTTCTTTGTTCACACGGAGGTTTGTCAGGTTCAGGACTCTCTCACCAGTTCCTACTTTGGCTCCGCTGATGGACAGTATAAATTTTTTCTTCGACTCTTTCCCATGGGCAAGGACGACGAGTGTCGTGGCAATGTTTCCCTCTACCTTCAGATCAAGGAATGTCCCACTCCCAAGGTCCGGTTCCGTGTCCTGTTCTACATTGAGACGACGGAGGGTCCTCGCACCTGCTCCCTGAATCGCAACATCGTTTCCATCAACAAAGGCGGGATAGTGACTGCCAGTCGGTTCTTCGCCGTGGATCATCTGAAGCAGAATGCCCGTCGGATGGTCCCGGATGACTGTCTTCAGGTCGGCTGTGATCTGGTGATCTACGGAGATTCGGTCTGTCGTCTGAGAAAGTGCCCCGACTATGATATTCCATCCTCCAGTTTCAGTGCCGACTTTGAGGAACTGTTGGAAAGAGGCCATCATTCTGACTACAAACTCATTGTGGGATCTCGAACGTTTCCAGTGCACAAGGCTGTTTTAGCTGCAAGGTAGGCATTTCCTACGTGTTGTAGTATTTGCAATTTTTCTTACAATGTGTAGAAACAGTGTGTATGTACATATATTGTTTATTTTAGACATTTTTAATGGGGTGGGGTGGATATTAGTCGAGGAGAAACTGTAGCAATTGAATCTGGAGATATATACAGTACATGTAGTGTGTATATACATTTATAATTCAATGGGTTAATGTTTTATACATCGTATACGTACGGTGCACATCAGATTTTAATTTGTATTTCTTTCTTGATTGATGTTATGTTACGTTGTATGTAGGGATCGACCGGAATTCCGGTTCCGGTTCCGGTTCCGGTACTTTTTGGTTCCGGTTCCGGTTCCGGTTCCGGTTTTTGAAAACGTACCGGAACCGGAACCAATTTTAGCCTATTATCAAAAGCAAAATTTTATTAAAATTTTCAAAAATTTATCAAATCTTTAAAACCTTTTTGAAAACCATGATTCTTTTATAACCTGAATATGATTTATTCAAAATTTTTTGCCTGCGGCGCTATTGCATACTTAGAATGTTTCGAATTTGTAATAATAATGACCTATTGTATTGTTGTTATGAATATTAATATATTATAAAAACAAAAATAATGCTTTAATAACTCAGATTAGATATCACAAGAGTCTTGTGACAAGACCGCCGAAACTTTAAATTTAAGTAGTGGCAAGATACTCTACCTAATGCTGAATTGAAATTATTGAAGCCTTACTCGATCTATGCTATTTCAAAATTATAGAGGTGCTGTTGTAGAATCAAAATGTTCAGTTTAAGCTTAATTTGACTTTTTTTAATTGTTTAAATCGGAGACTAATTTTAAATATGGACTACGTAAGTTTGTTGCTCTTTGTTTAGTAATTAATCCAGTGCGCAGATCAACAGAATTACTAAAAAATTATGGATGTTCAGAACAAATAGCAACTGTTTTTAAAAATCTTTGAAGAAACGTCATTTTAAAATTTAAAAAAAAATCCTGATGAAGCTAGCCTAAAGGAAGAAATTTTGTTGAATCCAAGTTGAGAAATTGTGCATTTCGACTTTGAAACTTGTGAAAAATACTTTTTGGCTTTGAGAGATATGCTTATTGGATGAAAATTTGTATATATATATTTCAAACTATTTGAATTTTAATCAGAAAACTCCAATAACAAAGTAATTTATTATACTGAGATGTAATAACAAGCTGAGAATTAAAAGCCGATGTTCTAAACAAGTCCAATTTTGTATAGTTGATGTTATCTAAGCTTAGTAACCAGATTAGATTTTACATTATGAATTTGTTTAAGAACAGTACTTTTCAGGAAAATTTTAATTTAGTCTGGAAGTACACTGAGAATAAAAGTCAACTAAAATAAGTAATGAATATCTTTTGTTTTCTAAAATGTAAAGGTAGCAAGGTAAATTGCTTCTATTTTTATTTTGGGTTTTGAAAATGCTGCAACTTTTCCTAGCGCTCTAGTAAGCAATGTGTAACTTGAATGAAGTATA
>JASAND010017590.1:0-110111 GCA_030248195.1 Trissonchulus latispiculum
CAAAAGCTTCTGTCAACAGCATTCGTATGCGAAAATAGGGCTTGAAAATTGAGGAATTTGTGCTAAAATATGCCTAAATTAGGCCAGATTGTGAATTGTAATTGCGTATATTACCTTTTAATCGTAGGTGCTCCACCTGTTTTGTTTGGGTTGGGGGGGGGGGGAGTGTAGAAGGTCCAAATTTGGATCGGGGGACCCCACCAAAATCCGAAATTTGGGGGAGGGGGGGATTTCTTCTAACCCGTACCCAAGTTTTTTTGGCTAAAAATGCTCCTTTTTCGATGTACAGTACATAAAACATGCTCAAAAGTTTGTCTTGAGAGTTTTAGTTTGCAGAAAATAGGGCTTGAAAATCGACAAATTTGTGCTAAAATATATATGCCTAAATTAGCCCAGATTGTGGTTTATAATTGCGTATATTACCTTTTAATTGCTATAAATAACCATCTTTTAGTTTTTTAGAGTGTAATTTATAGCTATTTTTCAAATTTTTTTTTAAAATTTTTAGAATTCAAAAATTTTTTTCAAAATTTAAATTTTTACCTGGTTTGAGACCCATTTAATGGGAGGGGGTTTGAGCTCAGGCGGGGAGGGGGGTAGTTGAGGTCGGGTTTCTAGCCACTCCGTGGGGGTCTCACAGGGGGCAAACTGTTCAGCCTGATTCACCTATGCTTTTAATTGCTATAAATAACCATCTTTAGCTGTTTATAGCTGATTTACATCCATTTTTGCGAATTTTTTTCAAAAATTTTCAGAAATTGCAAAAAATTTTCCAAAAATTCTGCATTTTTTACTTGGTTTGGACCCAGTTTTAGGGGGGGAGGGGGTCTGGCCTCTCCGTGGGGGGGTCTCACAGGGGGTAAACTGTAGCCTGGTTCACCTATGAGGGGGTAAAGTTGGTAGAAAATTGGGGGGGAGTACCCCCCACAACCCCCCCTGGGGAAACTAGGGGACCCCCCCACCACAATGAAAAATTTTGGCGACCCCCCCCGAATTTTCAGATTTTTACTACCCCCCCCCCCCCAGATTCTTTGCCCAGCAATGAGCCACACCTATGGTTACCGCCCCCCCAAATTATATACACCTTATGGTCATAGGTGTACCTGGGGGGACCCCATAGTTTCCCTGGAACTTTGGGTCTGGGGGGGTTAAATTCTGGCCGACCTCCGAAATGTGATGGGGAGTACCCCCAACCCCCCCCCCAGAATTCGGACCTCAGAAATTTCGAAAATTGGCCACAAAATGCAAAATTTTCTGTAATTTAGCCCTTTTTTCATCAAAATAAGGATTGTTCTTAACGTTTTAGGCGTTTTTGCACCGTTTTAAAGCGATTTTAGGCCAAAATTTTAGAAACATTTTTCAAAAGATGACCATTTTTTGACCAAATTGAGCTAACTTTTGGGGTCCAAAAATCGTTTGGGGGGGTTCGGGGGGTAGCCAAAAGTTGGGGGAGGGTACATATATATAAGTCAAAAAATCTGGGGGGAGGGGAGGGGTAAATTCCACCCAAATGGAAAAGTCCCGACCCCACCCTCGAAATTTGGGATGCAGACCTCACCCACCCAAATTTGCCAGACCCCACCCTCAAAATTTAAAAATTTTGCCTCAAAATTAGAAAAAAATTGGAAATTTTTTGGAAAAATTCGAACTTTTTTCCAAAAATTCCCATTTTTTAGACTAAATGACCAAAAATGGTGAAATATTGTTGATTTTTAGTTGTAAATATCGTAACTTTCGCAAAATTGCTTGTTTGTAGTAAATTTCTGACGAAAAATTTTACCCCCCACCGAATTCGATTTTTCCGGACCCCACCCCACCTCAAACCGGCTGACCCCACCCACCCTAATTTCGGTTGCCCCCACCCCCAACGTTTTCTCAAGGTACACCTATGCCTATGGCGCCCCCACATATATTTTTTTCTAGAAGAACCCCAGAAAGATAGATATGTTTGTTGCTGCTAATTGCTTACCTCACTGTTGAATATTTACTGAGTTCTGCATGCTCACCTAATTTGCATAATCAAAATTGCCTTACAGTGTTAATACAAGTAAAAATCTAAAACTGCCGAAGGGGGATCCTGTTTAAAGGTTTTCTGAATTTGACATTTGGGTTTACTCCTGTGAGAGGATTTCAACGAAATTAAAAATTAAAAACCTTTTCTGCGTTCGACCAGTGGCCCATTGCATAAAAGTATATAATTAGTTGATTAGTAGATTATCGAATATAGTCAAAACTACGAATGGGCTCCTACTATATATATGTCAGTTTGAAGCGCTTTTATCGTTCTACTGAAATCTAAAGTCGGAATTATATAAGTTACAACTTATAGTTATACTTATATAGTTATAGTCTGGAGTGATGCCAGCGTAAAAAGCAAAGAAATTACGATTGAGCTCAAGTTTTTTCTTTGACTGAATGAGTCAGCGAGGATTAATGAAATATTTAATGATTTCAGGATAAGGCACATCAGCAGCTACAACAATCATGGCACCAAAAAGTCCAAAAACGGTGACTGCAGCAAAAGACTTCCTTGAAAAACTGCTACATTAATCAACTAATCACTTTTATGCAACGGACAGGACTCCAGCTTCTTTCAACGCAGGCTTCAAACACTTCACCCCCTTTCGAAACAAAATGACGCAACTGATATGTTTATGTGTTACACACAGTGAATGATTCACACCATACTTAAACTTACACACTAATTCAGGGTTCACCCATATATACAGAGATTCCGCCTCCGGCGGAATAAATATTTTCACGGTTCTTTAAAATGCAAAGAGTTAAAATTTGATGACAGATTTTATTGCAAAAGCAAAATATTTTCCAACTTCTGGGAGACTCCGACCCCAGACCCAGACCTCCGGTTGAAACTTTTTCGGGGGGACCCACACCCCCCGTTAGGAAACACTGGATCATGCTTTTCGTGAAATGTACTGCATACCCCCCCCCGCTCGTCTTATTAATTTGATCTGATGAGTTTAGTATGATAGCGTTCGATTTGTCTATGTGATCTCTAGTGATCTCTTGCATAGTATTGGATGAAATCCTTCAGCGATTCGTAGCACAAACGCCAGTCAATGCCGATGGATTGTGTGTGTTTTGTTCTGAAGAGGAATGACTTCTTCTACCTCAAGGAGGAGCATAAGTTGTTCAAGTTTTGGACCCTCAAGGCTGAGGCCTGGAGTCATGCCTCTATTGTTCAGATTTTGGAAGAGGTATGTGCACAAACTTTATATACGTGGTCTTACGTAAATTTCAGGCATAATTTATTTATTTATATAGGCCCGCACCCAGAATTTTGATTGAAAAGGGGGGGGGGTCCAAGGTAAAACTCAACGTACGCCTCCCAGAAGTTGAAGACGTTTTGCAGTTTTGCCCAAAAGCGGTACATTGAATGTTTATGTCTTGCAAAACGTAAATTATCGCGCCGAAGGCGCGTAAATTTTTTAAAAATAGCTGTTTTTGCCATAAAAATTTCCTTTTTGTCGTCCCAAAAGGGGGGGTTCTAGACCCCTTGAACCCCCCCCTGGGTGCGGCCTTGTATATATATTTTTATATATATAATATATACATGTATATTGTTTTGCACCGGATTGTCGCTCCTCTTAGGGTGACAATAGAAGACACTACTGAGTTGAAAATAGTAATTAGAATCTCTGTGCGTTCCACTGAAGCGCCAGTGACTCACTTGATTTGAGCGTCTGCGCGTGAAAGAAGAACGTTCAAGTGAAGAACCCCACCCGGTGCCAGATATTGTGGGGAGCTCTGGCATTTTTAGGGGTTTGAAAGTGGGGGAGTGGGGGTTCGCCCAAATTTTTATCGAAAAATTAGTATTTTTAAGATAAAAACGCAGAAAGCTCAAAGTGAACTTATAAGTTCATAAACTACCTAAAAATTGAGAAATGTTTTGAAAATTTGATCTTAAAAACTTTCTTTTTCGACACTATTGGGCAACCCCCAAAAAGTGGGGGAACACAGTAAAAAAATGCCAAGAGCGTGGTGGTGTGCAACTTTCAATGTTTTTCCTGTATATATATTTTTTGCTTGCTATGTTCTTATTTTCTTACGTTCTTGATTTGAAATATATATATACGTACGTATACGTATATACAATGTTGTTTTTCTCATTTAAGTGGCTGGGAAAGAATCATCGGTTTGAGCCGGAGGGCATAGTTCAGATTCGATCCTGTGATCTCCCATTGCGTGGCGGCAAATTTTTTGCCGTCTACATTCTGCTGGAAGTATCCAGGAGTACTGATGCCATTGTAAGCTCTCTGCCAACATTTTTCTTTTACGTAATCAGTGTACAAGCTAAATGTATATATATACGTACGTATATACGCACGTACATACGTATAAACTATTTGTTATGGTTTAATGACTCCCGCCATGGCTGTATCCAGGGTTGGGGATTCCAGGGATCCATACCCTCTTTGCTTTGCATGTTGTATCCATCCAGTAATTTCAGTAATATAGTTTCTTATTTCTCATATTTTAGATAGAAAAGATTGGTGGTCACTGGCAGTGGGTTATGATGTCGGAGGCTATGCGGTACAATCGACAGGGCAGACTCAGTGATGACGATAGGGTGATATTGGAGAAGGTTTCCAAAGGTATGCCATCATCATGATCGTGACTCTTTAATTTTGCGTATGTTAGATTTTTCAGTTGCAGTTGGTGACTGTGACACACACATACAAGATGTTGTTCTTTAACGTGTTGGTATCCTTTTGTCCAGTGTTTTAATGTAGCTGTAAATCTGTGTATAAATTTGAAGCGGTAAATGTATATATATATATATACGTATATATATATATATATATATATATATAATATATATATCAGTCGTTGAGCCAGTGTTACCTTTTTTGGATCTGAGTTGTGGCTTTTTATGGGGGGCAATAAATATATATCAGTTTCTAGCAATTTGAACAAAGTTCAAGGGATTCTGTTTAAACCAAGAAAGCACTTCCTCTGCTGTATATAGGGAGAATTTATCCTGCCGAAATCACACTAATCCGGTGGGTAATTGTTTCGAGAAATCTATGTTCCTGGAGTTTTTTTACTGGGGTGGGGTGCGTGTGTAAATTTTTGGTAAAAAATCGTCTATTTTAGTGCCAAAACTTTATTTTTGAGCACTTTTAAGCTTTAGTTATAGCAGTATAATTAGAAAACAGGCTTTTTATACTGCATTCTTGACATTTTTAGCCCATTGTATTCCCCCCACTTTAGGACCTCCCCCACTACTGGGGGGGGGCGGCCCCCCCACTCTTCCCGCTCCCCACTTATTTTTGCCTAAAAACCCCAGTGTTCAATGCAAAATCATGGCAGCTGTCTCGCCAGAAATGTTTTTGAATATATTTCTACTGTGCTGTAGCAATAAACTCGAAACCGAAAATTAAATCATTGGATTGGGGTTTAGTTGAAATGTAAAAGTGAGCTGGAGGTTGGCGGGTTGGCGGTGGAGGGCTCGCTTCGAACTAGGGGGTAACCCAAAGAAATCTGAGGAGACTAAAGTCGTCTGAGATCGCAAAATTGCGGCAAACTTGGCTTGTTTTTCTATATATAGACTGCTTTAATAACACTACAAACAGTATTATGCGTACGTAACAATAAAATTTCATTGCCGAAATTAACGATTTTAAATTAAACTGTGGCCGGAAATGTTTTGAAAACAATGACCAAAAAGACTTATAATTTTTTGGCAATTTCTGAGGCGCCTCAGTCATGGTGAGTGAGTGAGTGAGTTGGGGCGGAGACCCAAAAAAGTGGGAAGAAGTAGAATAGTGGGCAGCCCAAAGTCAACTCAGGATGTGTTTTCTTTCGTTGAGTATATATTAAATTTGTTTCTTACGTATCTTTTTCTGCTTTTCAGGACAACTGACACCGCTGAGTCTTTTGGATCGAAAGGATCTGAAGGATTTTGTGGGGAGCATGGATATCCCTCCCATCAATAAGTCCCAGTGCGAACTCCTAGACTCTGCCAAATTTTCTGAATCAGGTATATAAAATTACTAGAATAAAATATTGATTTTTTCAAGTAATTATACGTATATATACTTATTATATGTATTCAAATAATTAGAATCTAGGTTGCTGTTTGTGATTAGTTTTATTTTATGTGATTTTTGATGTTTTCAATGTAGCATGCGTAATAATGTATATATTATGACGTGTACCTGTATGTGAACTGACTTGATTGTATGAGGAGAAATCTGAACGTTTTTGCTTGTGCGAAACTGTCCATAATTACTGTAGAACATACATATGAACAATAATCCTGTCAGGGCTGTTTGGCGGTTTATGAGGTCCTCAAAAACATTCTTCACCTAAGAAAAATTACCCCCCCCAGCATCCTCGGTACTCCTTTTGCTTCTAATCGTTTGAAGAATTGTGGTAAATATGCAAAAATTGTACTTCTTGCATGCTTTATGTAGGTATGTACGTATATAAATAACTGCTTTAGTAATTGTTGTCAGGGTATTTTTTAGGGATTTTTTTCGGGGGGGGCTTCCCGGGGGGGGGGGGAAGAAATTTTCGGGGGGGGGAGATTTTTTGCAAAAATGAGCCAAAAAATGGTATTTTTTGGCGTATTTTACATGGTGAAACGCAAAAAGTTCTCAAAAATGCCAGGATTTAAGCTAAAAATGGCTATTTTTACGAAAAAATCTCCGGCGAAGCCGGAAAATTTTTGAAAATTTGCCTATTTTTGGCAAAAATTTGGGCCTCCAAAAAATCCCGGGGGGGAAGCTAAAATCCCGGGAGGGGCGATTTCGGGGAACAGGCATTTTCGGGGGGGGGGGCCCGCCCCGCCCCCTGTAAAAAATACCCTGGTTGTGCGACTCATTAATTTCAGAGCAAAAGATGATTTTTGAAACATTTGTGGAATTTACGTGGCCGGATGCGGTCATGAATTTGGGTCAATTTACGGACTGTCTTAAGGCTTTGGGCTTTCTACCTCCTGATTCCACTGCCTCCGATTTTCAGTCCTACTTTAGGTTTGCCCGTCATTTTCGTTGTTGATTTTGATTTTGTTGACTATAAAGTATAATTTTGTACGTATTATTAGCACGTGATGTTAAAATGGTTAAAGCTTCTTGATTAATCTGTATTGTGTGTCTACGTAAAGTATTCTGCGCTTAAATTCTTGAAATATGGGTTATAGTCTAGATTGCATCCATGCTGTTTTTGTGACTTTTGTACAATGTAGGAATTGGAAACACAATATTTGTGTATGTTACATTGTACTGTGAGTATTTTTAGGGCATTTGATACCCAGCATTTGGGCTGGCTGAAGTTCTGGGAATTTGCCCTGGGCCTAGCGGTCCTGGATCCGAACAGTGCCTCTGGGGAGCAGCGATCTCGCTACATTTATCGCCTGTTTGCTCAGGATCCCAGATTTATGACTCGTTCTGAATTTCGGTAATATTTCCCCGACCCGATGTTTTTTATTTTTGTTGAGTTTTTTCTATGTTCTTTTGTTATTTTAGCATTTTGTTAGGATTTGTTCAAAATGCTGCTCAATTCTGTCTGAGACGAAACGTTTACTGTGAGTGTGTATTGTTGAAAGCATGGCTTTAAGGATTTATTTTTAAATGGATTTTGGAAAATATTTTTTCAAAACAATATACGTATAGTTACACAATGTGCGTAATGTCCAATTCGTCGGCTGAGTGTGAAAAAGTCCCATCTCGGACGTATCCTTTTTATTACTCCAATGTGGAAGTCTAGGCATAGCGCACATTGTGTGAGAAGATCCCATCTTTCTGACGCTTCTATAGCGCACTGGATGCCAAAAAGTAGTGACTACGTGTAATCGCAGTAGGTCCTATCTCTATAAGACAGTGTTATTCTAATTCCATCTTAATCTGAGACCGAAAATGTCTCAAGACGTGCAATTTATCTACTTAAAATGTCCTATGTATGTGGCAATTTGCGAACACAATTTTGTGGAAAATGGCCTAACTCCATAAATTACACGTAAATTTTCAGTTGGTTGAAAAACTCTTACCGGCACCTACAGCTCGAAGGATTTGGTTTCAAGAGTCGGAAATTTCAGAATAGTCTTCCATTGAATAGGGCAATCTTATGGTCATACTAAAAACATCTTACGGCGTTTATGATATGGAGAAACAGTTTTTCGCATTTTTCTCGAGATTTTAAAGTAACAGATGAGACTTTTTCATACTCAGCCGTCGAATTTTGGAAAAATCCGCCAGATCCTGTACTACAAATTTTGTTTTACAGTCTTGAAATTTGTTAACATATTTTTAAGATATTTACTTTTCTGTAATACGCAACGCTACCTTTGATGCTACTTATATATGGGTGGGGGAGATGTCCAAAAATCTTTGTTAATATTTTTTACCATAGGTATCCGTAGGTGTATTCGTAGGTCATAATTTTTTCATTAATACTTCAATTTCGAATACATTTCGTCATCAGAGTCCATAATCGTTCCCTCGGAAAAGGTACCACGTTAATAGTTTTGTGTTTTAGCTGTTTGATGAAGGCCATACTCTCACAGCGCTGTAAGTCACAGAAAAAGAAACCCACTGTGGTGGATGATGCTCAAATTGCGGCGGAAATGAAACTCTTTGAAAGGTGAGTTTTTTGCTCAATTTTGCAAACCTTTTTTGCCTCCTGTCACTAGGGTATTTTTAGTGGTTTTTTGTTTTTTTTCTGGGGAGGAGGGCTTCCGGAGGGGGGAGCACGGGGGGAGGTTTCATGGGGATTTTTAGCTAAAAATTGGTATTTGTTGGTATATTTTACACGTAGAAGAGCAAAAAGTTTTCAAAAAAGCCAGGATTTAAGCTGAGAATAGCCATTTTTACGACAAAATATCCGGCTAAGCGAAGCGAGAATTTTTGAAATTTTGCCTATTTTTGGCAAAAATTTGGGCCCCCAAAAATTCCCGGGGGAGAAAGCAAAAATCCCGACAGGGGGGCCATCTCGGGGGAGAAAGTATTTTCGGGGGGGAAGGTCAATTTCGGGGGGGGGGGGTCCGGTAAAAATGCCCTGTGTCAGAATTTCGGGGGGGGGGGGTCCGGTAAAAATGCCCTGTGTCAGATTCGGTATGCAAAGTATCTATTCATTTTGTATATTTTCAGTTTTTATTTATATTTTTTATTTATGTGATTTTTTATTTTTCAGTGAATTTGATTCCGAAGATCATCTTCCGATGCGTACTTTTCTACAGTTCATTGGAACCCTTCGGCTGCGTGGCACTTCCAATCTGCTTAGGGCTTCCATGCCTGTTATGGATGCTATAGAGTTAGTGTGTTAGCAATAACATACATATACCCTCCGTAGTAGGAGTTTACTGAAATTTTTGGTTATTAATATTCATGGTTGGGATTTTTTCTGATTTTGATTTAATGGCTAAATTCTGTCTTGTATCTTGACTGTTTCATACCTCCATTATTGTCAAATAAAGTGATAAGGGCTCCGGATATTTTTTGATAGCCAGATTATATTGGCCTATTATGTCGTCAATAATGGATATCTGGTTATCAGGCTATATTAAAGACTAAACTTCGAGAAAAGCCCAGATTAAAATTTGTCTGTCAATTTTGCTTCCCTACGGTCTAATTATTTTGTGCTGTATTTAGGAAACGACGTGCTATAGCATCCTGTCCTGCAGCGTGCTGTGTCACAGCGGCCAAAGACGATCTAATTATGCTGGAAGAGAAGCATTGTCAAACGGACGAGGTGCTGTCTCTTCAGAAACCGCCCGTCAGCACCACTTCAGTGGCTGTTGGCACTTCCAGTGGTGCTTCCTTTGGTGCTGCCAGCACATCTTCTGGTGCTGCGTCTGCTTCGGGTCAGTTGCTGAACTGTGCTGTAAATAGTGGATGCTGCTGGTCATACTCTTATGTATTATGCACTCTTGACTGTGGCTATGAAACGGAACGGAGTTGAGGCTTAACGCCTGTAAATGTGAAATGAAATTAAAGTCCTTCTTCCTAGTAGTTAGTTAGAATTGATAATAATTAGAATAACCTGATAAAAATAATATTAGCTTGTCCTTTCGGAGGAAAGAGTTTAAAATTGAAGTGGAGATTTTTGTGTAAGATTGATGCTAGCTTTTTAGCTGTTTCTTTATAGAAACAATATGCTATGTAGGAAAATGTTGAAAATTCATCCCTACAGTGCGAAACGGTTACGTTTTTTTTTGGTTTGACGCCCTTTTGTCTATTTTTCTTTCTTTTTATTTACCTTCAAAATAATGTGGCTGGAATGCAATCTAGAGAAGTCTGAGTGTTCTTCTTGTGAAGCTTTTGGACTGTATTTTGTGCTGTCATTTTCAGCATGGTTTCTTTGCCCCTTTTTCAGGTTCAAATTCGAATTCTTCTGCTGATCGTAAACGGAGACGGACGTCGTCACCGTCTCTTTCTGCCTCTCGGAGTAGCGATGAAGAGAACAGCATGGAGGAGCCTAATGGTGGGAGTAGACGTCCTGGCAGTCGCTCCTCTGGAAGTGAGGAATTGTCGCGACGAATTTCTAAATAGTTTTTGTCGATCCCAGAGCCCCCCCCCCCCGGTCTATTGAGCATTGACGCTTTAAATTTGTTATTATCTCGACAAGAAAATGAGGTAAAGGCGGTTTCCGTGAAGGATACAAATCACCTTGACTGCAGGCAGGAGTTTTTCATATTATTTCTATATATATATGATTATTATTAACTCGAGTAGGGTATATACTAATTCCATCTTGCTTGAAGCTTCTGTGCAGTCTTCTTCAGCATAGCTCAGTTTGCAGAGCGTCATTATGAACGATAATCTAAAAGTTGTGGGCTCGATTCCCAACGGAGACTCGAATTTTTTTCTGCAGTGCTGACGTGACAATTTCATTTTGTGTACATTGCGTAATATACGTCAGAATTTAAAAAATAATGAAAACCGCCTGCCCTGAAGTCAGTAAGACAAAGCCTTGGTCCGAAACAGGAGAGATCCAATGGGGGCGTAGTGCAATTGTCGGACCAATTAAGATGGTTCTGTTGGGTATGTGTATTTTTATAATTTTTCTTATTTTTTCGAATTATTATTTCAGACGCTCCACCCAATGACCCAGACTGTTCCTCTGTTGAGTCAGAGCCGGTCGTACCCTTCCAAGGCTACACTGTCTCCTTTTGGGACGTTCATACCAATCCTAATGGAATCCTAAATGTGGCCGAGATGGAAATTGATTCAGGTTTGGAGAAATTTTCTGGGGAAATTAAGGGGGGGATGATGGTAGTAGCGTCGACAGATTTTTTCTTTTCAGGGTACGTACATATATATAGTTGGGGTATGAATTGCCATACGACGTGTTCTGCAAACCGGAATACTTGAACCGAAGTGTGCCCCTTTTTTCTGTCAGTGTTGTGTTTGTTTGTCAAAATTTTGGCTTCGCGACTTTTAGTTATTTCTAGTGTTTCTGTTTTCTTTCAGGCGCCGTAACGGATAGTGCTCAGGCGGAGTTGCGGAATTTCAATGAAATGAGAACTAAGCTGGAAGGACCTAATGTTAGTCTTTTTTTCTTATACGTATATTATTGATCAGTTTTTTCCCACCGTTTTGATCCAAATACAGCCGTATAAATCTTTGTTTAGACGCCATGTAATAATATTCTATACGTACGGAATTATTGCCATAAAGGCTTGCCATAATTATGAATGTCGATATTACAAAATTTTATTTCCTACTTTAAACCTGTATTAAAATTTTATTTAGCACCTTTTCAATATTCATAATTATTGTTAATTTTAATTGATTACCTACCTGTTGTGTACAGTACCCTCCAACAGATGGGTAACAGTAAACGATTTTCGTGAGCTGTTCACACTTTTAGTCAAAAGTTCACGAATGTGGCAATTCGCACACGAAGTATCTCCTACTTTGCGATTACGATTCAAGTGTTTCTCTTCTTCTGGAGGGTACTGTAATTATCTGGGATTATTCTAGTGGCGGCCATGAACACCCTTCCCCCAAAAAATCGTCCCCCCCCCCCCGAAAGAAAAAGTGGGTGTCCCCTTTGTTACCAACTTTTGCCCTGAAACGATCGCTTAGAAGGCCAAATTTTCAAAAATTTTCCGGAGGTTTTGCGTCGATTTTTGCCTGTTTAAAAAGAGCTATTTTTGCACTAAAAACGAACGTTTTTGGAAATTACTATGAAAATAGCGCGATTTTTAGCATGTTTTGGGAAAATTTAGAAAAAAGTCCCCCCCCCAAGAATGTCTCGCCCCCCAAAGAGCCCCCCGCAAGAAAAATCCCTTGGAATAAACCCAGTAAATTATAATTAGATCCTAATACTAATACACGATAGTAGGTAGATTCTTCCAGCATACCTTCACCTTTAGTTAATTGTTGGTGTACTTAATAATTCGTTAATTCTGCCCTGTCCTGTTCAATTGTTGGTGTACTAATAATATGTTTTTGCCCGTTTCAGCCCTTTAATGCTCAAAAAATGATGGAAGGTCTTAACTATTTTCTGGGCGAATATTCGGTCAACGGTCTGGTGAAACGTGCCTTTGACTGGGGCTCAAAGGTCGAAATGGATCATATGGCCGTCTGTGCCTCCATGCTCTGCGATGACGCCTCGGGAATTCTGGCTCGAGAGCCCCGGCTACTGGATATCACGCCGCCCTGTTATATTATGGGTAGGTAATTAAAGCATAGGTCAGATTTAGGTGGGTTCTTGTCAGACTACCTGTGCAGGAGGGGTAGTTTTGGGGTGGGGTGAACCGCTGCCGGAAAACAGGATTTTTCTGGTTTTTTGCCCAAAAAACCGGAAAATCCGGAGTCTGCAGTGGTGAGGGACCCCTCGGGGGGGGGGGGGGGAAACCCAAGCACATATTGTATGGTTCTTGGACAACGAAGTGTTGCTGCTTGGGTCAATTAGTGAGCCAATTTTTTTCGAACTCATAGGTGATACAGCTTTGCTATTATTTTCACTACTCATGGTTTATGTTTCTTTGTAGTTTAAAATTAATAGACAGGATTTAATTTTTAATCGTTGACGAAATGTTCCACACTACGTATTCTACCATAATTAAGTTGAGCAAATCTCTGCTTATTGTACGTGCTTGTGTTGTATGATCTTCAGTTAGCTGTACTCATTTTTCCTAGGCGGCATAATTTTTATCCGTGTTTCGTATTTTCTATTGGTTTCTCTAGTTTTATTTCTTTATTTCTCTCACAGTTTATCGTTGTAGGTGATCTCCATGGCAATATTCAGGATCTGAATAGATTTCATAAAACGTTTTGGCAACTGGGCTCTGCCCATTCCCCCGCCAATCTTCTCTTTCTGGGGGATTATGTTGATAGAGGCGAACATCCGGTAGAGGTACGCGTAGCGTAAATATTAAATTTCAAATTTTGCCAATCAGTTTTGCAAGGAATTGTGTTGAATTGAATTGACGGGTGATTAGCGAAATTTCGAAATTTGCCGAAATTTCACGGAAACACTGGGTTCTCCGTAGTGGGCATACGCTGTTGATGAAAAGAATAACTAGCCATATTTTACGTTTCACTCTAACCGTCAATGCTTTAGATCATGCATATTGCTTTTGTTAAGAAGCCACTTCTGGCAGACTTCTTTCGCACTAGGGAAGAATACTATGAAAACTCAACTACGGAGGTGCTGTTGCATCTGGCGATGTTGGAATAGGTGCACCATTGAATATGACTTTCACTGCGTGAACCCATAACTGATTGATTGATTGATTGATTGATTGATTGATTGATTTATAGGTTGTCTGTTATTTATTGGCTCAAAAGGTACTGGCACCTGACCGGGTCTTTCTCCTCCGAGGCAACCACGAAATGCGGTACATGCAGAAGGAGATGAAGTTTCAGAACCTATTCTTCAAGTTAGTAGGACAATTTAAGTTAAATATACTTTGCTCTTCTGCTAATAATATTGAAACATTTTGAGCACTGATTTATAGTTAAGTTGTTTTTAGACACAAATGGGAAAGTATATGAAGAAATTTTGGCTGTTTCTCTTTGGGGGTTCCTTTAGGTTTTTAGTTCCACCAGCTAAGTAAATGATTCCGAGAATTTGCCCAAATATTTTTGGTTTTTTTAGTCGAACATTTTACTCACGCCCTGTCCCCCCCTTTTTGGCCTGGATAACTAAAAAATTTAAATTTAAAACTTCCTGAAAAATTTCGAAGAAAATGTTTGTGGTTGACAAAATTTGATGTACAATTTATTTCAGTGTCTGCACGGCCCTGTTTGGAGAGTCACGTGGGGAGCAGGTCTGGGAAAAGTTCAATCACTGCTTTGATGCCATGCCTTTGGCCGCCATCGTAGATAACAGGGTAGGTTCTGTAGAGTTACGTATTGATTGGGGGGAATTTAATGTTTTTTTCTGTCGGCTAAAGGCTGGCAATTATTGGTCTCCACAATGTACCCAGACCGACACAAAATACTGGAAGACCTCCCTCTCTCAGCGAGAAGCGGGGATTTTTTTCCAAATTATTCGGACCTGTGCTTTTCAGTGTGTTTTTGGAAGAAAAGTGTGCTTTTCTACTGAGAAAATGTGTTTTTTCTGAAAATCTGATTTTTCGCAATTTTAGCGCTTTCAGAACGGTTTTTACTACCTACAGCGTATTCCTAGCTAATTTTAGTCATTCTAGAGATAAAAAAGTAAACACTGACTTGCAATGCGATTTAGAGGAGTAAAGGGCTAGATTATAGAATAATGTAAAAAATGTGAAAGGGCGCAAGGGGCACAGACCCCCTCTCCCCCCAACAGTTGAAGATTTTTTCAAAAATCTCTACACCAACAATGGCAACCTTTAAATTTTTTATTTTAAATGCTACAGGTTTGAACTTTGTAGGATGAAAATTTTGATAAAGATTTTCAGCATAAGAAAATAATAACATAAACTATAATAAATGGGAGGAGGGTCGATGCTTTGGAAGTTAAGCAAGGCAAGATATATATACAAGCTGCTCTGAAGGTGCAAACATGTTTTCCAAAATGTCTTTTTGTTTGTAGTACAAAGCTTTTCAAGTAATTAATAAAGTTTTGTTTCTGGAATTCAAAATTTTGGTGCGTTTTTAAGTGTGTTTTTCTAAGAAAATGGTGTGTTTTTCTGAAAAAAGTATTCGAAAACACATTAAAAAAACACACAAATCAAATACTATGACCAGTAGGAAAGGACCGCTAGACCCTTTTGTACATTGAGTGCTGATTTTTACCATGTTGGTCATGTATGGTCATTTTGGTTGTCTTTTTTCTTGTAGATTTTCTGTGTCCATGGTGGTATTCCCAAGCCGAGCCTGTTGGGCGGTCAGGACCTACGAACGGCCATCAATGCCATTCCCAACCGGCTCCATCTGAATCGAGACATTGGAACTCGCCAGCAGCCTTTGGCCTGGGACCTTCTATGGAATGATCCTCAATGGTACATTAGATGCTGTGTTTGCCGGGAGGGGGGGTGTTTTTTAATTGATTTTCAAGTTTTTTTCCGGAAGGAATTTTTAGCTATTCTCCTCCGGAGAAATACCAAATCCGGTCCGTTTTTCATAATATTCCAGCAAAATCAGTAACGTATTGACCAGAAGAATTTGACATTTTGTGAACATCTTTTTTATGGATGAATTAACTGGACGCCGAAAGATTTGCGTGGGGGGTGGGAGTCCAAAATGGGGCAAAACATTCCTACAGCAAACCCATCCTGCATATGTACTATTAATTATTGATATTAATTAATTCAGGCTTATTCTACAACCGAATTTCAACCAAGGCTGCTATCTAAGCGCGTTTTTTACTCAAGTAGTAGTGGTAGTTGTTTTTCTAATGATTTAGATTTATTAAAGTGGTTTTTTTCCTGTGCGATGATTTAGATTTTTTAAAGTTGTTTTTTTCTTCTGTGCAATTTGTAGGCATGCCAGTGACGAGGAGCGGCTCGAGATGGACGGATTTGCTCACAACCTGATTCGTAAGACGGCCCATGTCTTCTCCTCCGAGGCCGCTGAAGCCTTTCTTCGTCGCCATTCCCTCACCCACATTGTTCGGGCCCATTCAGTGCAGCAGGCTGGATTTCAGGTGCGCTACTGCGATTCGTTGACTTGGGGAGCGGGGGGGAGGTCTCCAAAGCTCTGCAATCCTTATACATGTGCTGTTATGAGGATATTGTCGTCTTAAGGCAGTCTTTTGCTAACTTTAGCAGAAGCTCCATTTTAGTTTATAGTAAAAAGAGACTGCTAGCCCGACTCCTAACGAAGAATTTCTTAGAATATTCGTCCCGACGTAGAGAACCATTTTAACCCGAATTTTAACACGAGGATGGTTTTATCAGTTAATTTTTGATTTGAATATAAAAACGTTGAGCATTAGAATTTTAGCAGATACGTACTTTTAGAATTTCTGAACTTGTCGAAACTTACTTCTACGGGATCGTGAGTTGCTGTTGATGGTTCACCCTTTCAGTTGTCCCTGCACAAACGTCTCTCTTAGATTTATGCCTCCTCCAGTCGCCAAATAATTATACCAACTTGGCCGTTTCTGTTTCAAAAACAGTTTTGTCAACTTTGCCTGCGTTTTATAAAGGATTTTTTACTATTTTAGATTTTGTAATTTTAGCTAACATATAGCGATTTTGTCAAGTTTTTAATTTGCAAATATTTTTCACCAACCTCCCCCTAAAATATTTTCCGGATTGCGACATACGTATGTACGATCAGCCTACATCCGACACCTAATTTTTTATTACTGATGACTTGCAGATACTTGTTTTTCTATTTTCCTCACCTTTTCCCTTTCTTTTTTCTAGCTTCGCTACGGTGCCAAACTCCTGACAGTGTTTTCCTCCTCCAACTACTCTCGGAACAACTACGCCGCCTGTGTGCTGGTGGACCGGGATCGGGGCGAGCTGAAACTGTTTCGAATGAGTGACAATCTTGTGCCCCTGGGATCAACTTCAGACGTGGCGACGCCCACAACTGCGGCTGCCAACCGATCTCGCAGCTCCTCCAGTTCAGGGAGGGGAGATGAATTTCTGAATCCGAATGAAATTCGACTGAAGACGCCTCCGGTTTCGCGGAAACGACGATAGATGAAAGAAGTTGGATTTGGATTCCTTTCTTGATGTCTTCTTCAAATTCTCGTTCTGTCTTTCTCTGTGTGTAGCATTGCATCTCATTTGGACACTCTCACACAGACTTGGAACACATTGTACAGAAATGTGTGTAGTGTTGTTGTGTTGTGTTGTGCAAGCGTGTTTTGTGGTTTGTTGAAGCTGGTCTGCATTTTTGCCTTCTTTTTTGGATTGTATTATTTGGGTTTTTGCTGTAATATTTAACGGAAGTAAAGCGAGCGTGTGTTCTTTACTCTTAGCTATAGGAATGAATTCTACACCTAAGTTAATAGTAGTCAAGGCACATATCCTCTGAAACAACGAATATCGGAAATTCTGACAACTATTCAGGTCAAACCTGAGAATTTGGAAATTTCGCACTTGACCACATCAGCCTAAAGTCTGTACTAAGGTCATATTTTAATGTACAAGGCTTAAGAGTGGGTAGTTGGTTTTTGCAATGCCCACTTTAGTTAGGAATAGGAATACATCTCAATTTCATCAGATGAGTGAAACTTTAACTTAGCAGTCAGTCGTTTTCAGTCCGTAGTTCTATCAAAAAGTGGTGCAGTTGTTTTTGAAACGACGTTTTTAGTTGGAAAGAGATCTATACATCATTGTAAGGCTACGCCTCATGCAATGGAGGCACTAGTCTGGTATAATGTTGACGACATGAAATATGGGTGTTTTCAGCATCGAATTCTCTTGCGATTTTTACCACTGCGAAATTATGCTGAAAAAACCCGACTAGTAGTTTTTGAAAAATGGATGTTCAAAACAAATCAGTTGCAGTTTTGCGGACATAATGTTTCGGTCAAATCTACAGTTTAAGCACTAAACTTAATCGAATAGACGTGGGTAAAATGTGCAATAGATCGATATATCTATAATTTAAATATCCATAGTATTAGTGGCGTAAGAGAAAAATAACCGAAGGGAAGCCGGTGCCAAGGGTAGGCTCTGAGTTGTAACTGGATATCGGATGCCCACGGGCAGAGATGTTGGCCGCCGGTAGGCCGAACCAGGTAAATTCGTGATATTATCTGTTATACATAACCATGAGTATACAACAGTATGCATAATTTACGGCAAAACGATTGCAAAATGCACCAAATACAAAACTGGTTGTGGACGGCGAGTTTGCATCGTCCGGCTAGTTTCCAGTGTTGACAAATCATACGATACGAACCACTGTATTGTGCGAATGGAGCTGTCAAGATATGGCAATATCTGCTTTTTTGAGCAAGTTAACTTTTAGCCCTAAAAGTTGCATTCTACAGTTATGCTCAGCTAATCAATCAATTTCAAAATCAATTCCGGTTTCTGGTTCCAAGTATAAAATTTGGAATTACAAGTTCAGAGTTTGCTAACAGTTGACGCAGCTTCGCTGTAAGCTATGTACAATCGCAATAATTAATCCATGCTATAAAGCAGTATAAAACAAATGGATTTTATAAATAAAATCTTTTGTCTTCAATAAACAACGATGCCTATTACATACTCACTGGAGCTTAGCTTCACTGAAGGTAAACAACCTGGAATTTATAATGTTTGGAATTTATAATGTTGGAACCCCCATAGCAATGAAAACAAATTTTCAGTTGGGATTTTGCTTATTTTCGAAATTAGTATATATACGTGACTGCAGCGGAAATAAGAAGCTAATGTTTCAATCCAGCTAATGACATGTCATTTTGAAATCTATAGTTATAAACCCTTTTAAGTTCCGCCAATTATGTTTCTCCGCTTATCTAAAAATAGTTATTTTAGATTAAACAGGTGAAATTTAAGACGTAGGGCGCATGATTGACTTCTTTATAAAAAATATATAGCCTCGAGTTTTTTTATTACAAAGGTTTATTAATTGTGATTAGTTTGCTTTAAAGCGAAATGATATAAACTGAACACTCAGTTTTCATCGAGAAAATTATTTAGCGAGAATTTTTTTGTTTGTTCATTATTCGACACGACAGGTCACTGGTATCCAATGATCATAATTAGTTCCCTTATATTATCGAAGAAGAGTAAGCCACTAGAGGCAGAGGGTCCTCTTTTTTGCATTGTGTAACGGTGCTCCGACCACAACAGCTATATGTGTGATCATTATCATAACATAAGAACGAGTGGGGTCATAAGATATCCAGAGATATCTTTAACCGTCGCAAAGGAATCCTTTGCTTGGTCGAGGATTTTCTTTATTTCCCTGCCCAAGTAGTTTTTGGGGGGAATAGGGGTCGTCTGTACTAAGATTTATTTATTTAAAGGACGAAATAAAGGTTACATACATTACCTGGATGATTCTGATGATTCTGACTCATCAGCAATTAAAAATGAAACTATTTCCAGTTGTTAATGTTCTAGTCAGGCAAAACCATGTATTTTGAAATAACTTTATTGGTGCGAGCAAATTCTTGAATGAAGTTGCCTTGAAATCAATTTAAAATGAGTATGAATTCCTAAATAATTAATGAAACACCAAACTTTAACCGAGACTGCAACTCTTAGGCAACTGCAGGCTTAAGATTTTTTAAAATTCAAAATTTTTAATTAGTTTAATTTTTGGTTAAACTTTTATCAGTGTCTGTCCTGTCTCCTGTCTGTCCCGTTTATATATTACACTATTTTAATGCGAGAATTGTACACTTTCTAATTTGGGGAGGGAAGTAGTTAAATTGGGTCTTTGGGAGGAATTAAAGATATATTAATCGAGTCCTACACAACCGCATTCTGTCCATTGTTTCCCATTAGGGCACTCTTTTCAATTTCTCCAGTTTTGACTGTTTCGTTAGGGCACTGTTTCATTAGGGCACCGTTAAGTTAGGGCACCCTTTACATGTTCCTTTAATAGTGCAGACTATTTGACTTTGTCATACTGGTTGACTTTTTTTCGAATAAATGTAGTTTTGTGTAGTTAACAATTAATCAGACAATTATCATGTAAGTTAGAACTAGAAGTATTGTTCCAAATGGTAGAGTCCGCAAATATTATTCTTTCCGTAGGATAAACAATTTAAAAGTATACAATTATTTAGTACCTGATTTAAAACTTTTATTTTTAAAAATTCCAATTCTTCCTTTCTTAGGTATACATTAGTCAAGATTTTGCTGAAGTCATCTTCAAGTGCTGATGCAAAAATCAAACGTGCATAGAGAGAAATTAAAATTCTTAAACAAATTGAAAAATTTTGTGAATACACTCAGTACTTTTTAACACACAATTAATAGTTACTAAACAGGGGGAAATAATTGATGGTACATGCTTAAAGATACAATGGCACATCATCTTACTGACCAACTTACTCAAATTTTTAAACAGTGTCAGTTTCTCTATGTGCAGTGCCCTAACGAAACCTTTTGTTATTAAATAGTAAGGGCAATAACTGAAGTGACATGGGTGCCCTAACGAAACAGTGCCCTAATGGGAGACAATCCACAACCGTTTGCAATTACCACCATAACTAATTAAAAGTTTCTGCAGGTTGTAGCCTTTGATTTGACTTGGCAATTTCTGTAGACATGCTTTCAACAATGAAAAGTTGACCTTTAAATGCTTTTATGGTTAACTTTCCTAAATACTTTGGAAATTTGAGCCTTGGCAAAGTTCCCCTGCCAAGTTCGCAAGCTGCCCGCAGGGTTATCCTTAATTGCCTGGATCTAATGTGAGTCTAAAAAATAATTGCTCCACTCAAATGTGACTTCTAATCGGCTTCGAAGTTGTAGCAAACCTTTGGCCTCATGAACATACACCTTTAGCTATGTGCCTAGTCGAGAGTTGCATACTCTGTGAAAATCAGCATAATTCTAGAAATGTTCATTTCTTCCTATTGCGGCCTGGCCAATTTAAGGTCATAACATGGGAGAGGGGGAATTTTGAGGAAAAGTTTTGGGACTGCGAACTTTTTGACTTTGATCCGCTCAAAAAATTAGGGCCACTTTTCTGGAGGGTCTAACCTTGAAAATTCAATTTATTTATGCCTGGCAACACTCAAGTCTTACTTGAAGCTCAACCTAAACATCATGTGTTAGCATCAAACGTTTTCATGCACGTCTGCTTTGCGGTCTACGTGCTGCTTCGGCTAAGCTAGTGTTGTTTTAATTGGTAAATGCAGTTTTATGACCACGCATTAGCATAGGGTCGGATACTGGGGCGGCTTGTCCCAAGAAAATTTTGTGGTGAAGCTTGTTTCATAAGTATAAGCAAGGTATAAGTTAATGAATTTGCCGCATAATTAATGTAAATTAGTAAAGCTCGGAAGTTTGTTCGGGAATTAAATTCGCAACAAAATTATTAATTTCTCAAAAAAATTTCAAACGTTTGGTCGATTTTCTTAAAAATTGCAAAATTTTAGTTAAAAAATTCAGGCGAAACCGAAATGTTTTAAAATCTCAATGTAAAAACCTATTTTTTTCTTGCCATTTTGTCCTACCCCTTAGTCAATATTTTCCTTAGCCCTTGCTCTCGACGACTGTGTAGACCTGTACCTTATCCGGGGTTAGAGGTAGGTGCTTGGACCCCCATACCCCTTCGGGTGTTAACCTACGTTTATGACGGACAAAATTTTGCAATTTCAAAATTTTTTGCAAAACCAACTCTTGTTTTTCAATTTTTGATTATTTGCTTATTGCCATTATATTTAGTAATGCTATAATTTCTATTTGATATCACCATGTGTTTTGATAGGGATTAGGATAGGGATTGATATTAGATCAGCACATTTTTGGTAGAGCGGTTCGGGAGAAATTTTATGTCCCATGACCTTCTAATTCTTGTTTGCTTCGTGAAGCAAACCAGGTTTCGGCCCTCAAAATGCTTAAACATGATAAGCAGTTAGAGATCAGAATGTTAGTGTCCTAAAAAGATATATGCAATTCCAGATCATTTATCTTGGCAGCAATTTATTAGAGGAGTCCTCTGTCTAAACTATCTCACTCTCATACAACGTGTGAAGCCTAACATGATATTATTTTTTACAACAAAGTGTATAAGGATAGACCCTCACTTCAGAAGGTCCTTATCCTCTCTAACCTCCTTCCATTAGGGAAATTATAGTCTAGGCTCTAAGTTGGGGAAAGGTCCTAACCTTGTTAGCAATCCCCGACCCCCCTTATTCAGCACATTCAACAGCTGATATATAAGATGTTCTCGGTTGGCTTTTAGCTCAGCTTTATCTGTGCTTGTTTTTGTTGTTTACATTTTGACTACGTCTGTTGCAACATGTAGCTCACGTGACACTTGGGGAGGTTGAACTCAGCGTTGGATAGACGTTATCAGTCAAAAAATCCAATTGTCACTAAAACACCCGACGAGACCCCAATAATTCGGGCTTCAGGTGGAATTCGAACCCACGACTTCCGAATTAACGATCCGATCGCTCTGCCAACTGGGCTACCGAGATCACAGTCGAATCAAGCTAGAAGGAGTTCGTATCCAAACTGACGTGACAATAAACGCACAAAAGCAATGTACATTGTCAGTGGAGCGAGATAGCTCTTAACTGGCACATACTGTAAATTTTTAGATTTAATTAAATTAGATTTAATAAATTAAAGGGATTAGTAAACTCGATTAAAGAATAAAAGTATTAGTTAGAATTCCGAACAAAAAATGGGGTAACCTGGTGAGATTCGATCCTGCGGTCTTCTGCTTTACGGGTCTACATTCTTCTCAACCGGTCACAGAAGCTTCAGTGGAAAAAGCTGAAAAAATGAGAACCCAATACGCACAAAATTCAAGCACAGCCATTTTCATGTGCTAAAGACGGTTAAACTTTTTGATTTAGTATCCTTTTATATTGTTGAACGCTAGAAGTATTTGTAATAAGATACCTGATTTATGTTACCTAGTGGACAGCAATAGAGATAATATGGTATGTGTCACTGAATCCTGGTTAAACTGCAACTACAGTGATGTCATGTTAGATACTGTATATTACTTACACATGATGTTATTAGAGCTGATAGAGATTCTAAGCGGACTGTGGGTGGTGGGGTGCTGCTTTTACTGCCAAAATTGATGAAATATAGAATTTTGGAAACCGTGTCAACCGAATATTTTGAAGCGTTATTTTGCGACTAGTATGTTAATTGCAAAGAAGCTTTTAGGCTAATACTTATCTATAGGTCTCCCTCTACAGACAAAGAACTGTCTACCAGTGCCCTAATCTCAAAATTGCAAGAATATTGCAATTCAAGATTAGTTACTTTCGTGGTTGGTGACTTTAACTATCCTTCTATTGATTGGAATGATGCAGATGATATGCCAAGGATTGAAAATAAATTTTTTGTATCCATGATGGAGATGGGTTTCAAACAGTGCATGAATGAGCCTACTCATGACAAAGGAAATATCTTAGATCTAATTTTTACCAATGATATCAACTGTATTGCAGATTTAAATTGCTCCTTACCAACATTAGCGAGTGATCATCTTCAAGTTCATGGAAAATTTGGACCTTTTTCGAGTTCAAATCTAGCCCCAAAAACTTGTTTTTATAATTTTCATAAAGCAAATTTAATAGCTATGACAACGTTTTCATGAAATATTAATTGGGAAGAAAAACTATTAGCGCAAAAAACTAACTTGGATATGATGTGGAACTGTTTCAAGACTATTTTAACTGATTGTATTTCACGTTATGTACCGTTATGTAGCATACGTAATACGTTCCGTTGGTCAGTCAATACTAATAAGCTACATAGACGGCAAATAACGTTGCATAGAAAATATAAAGTAAATCCTAGCCTCAGAAACAGAATTGCCTGGCAACTGGTATCGAGAGAAGCAAGACGAGCAAAACGGAAAGTCGTTTTTCTAAGAGAAGCTAAATTACTGCAAAATCCATCCGATAGAAAGTTTTGGCGGCATGTAAGATCGCGCCTAACACCAAAATCGGACATTCCATTGATGATCAAGAATGGTAACGATTTCGAGGGACGATGAAAAAGCTGAAATGTGTAACAACTATTTTTCTTCAGTTTTTACGACTGACAATAAAATTGCGTTACAAAATTTACCAGTTTCGCAAACTTCAATAGAGACAGTGTTTTTTACGGAAGAAACAGTAATGAAATACTTAAAAAATTTAAAACCAAAATTAAGTAATGGCACTGATGAAATTCCACAATTCTTGCTGAATAAATTAGCTTTAACTTTGGCTAAACCTTTATCGATTATTTATACTCAATGCTTTAAATCTGGATCTCTACCTACTGAGTGGAAGCTTGCAAAAGTTATCCCGATTCATAAAAAAATCATTAAGAACGGTTTTTGAGAATTATAGGCCAGTTAGTCTTTTATGTGGTAGTAGTAAACCAATGGAGGAAATAGTTGCTGATGCCATTAGGTCCTATTTGACCGAAACTGATAAATTTGACCACAACCAATTTGGATTTAGGCCTAAAAGATCCACAACTGTACAGCTTTTGGATACCTATAACTTGTGTACTGAAGCTGCCGATAATCATTACATGATTGATATAATTTTCTTAGATGTGGCAAAAGCCTTTGACACAGTTACACATAACAAGTTAATACAAATTTTGCGATCTTTGGGCATTGAAGGAGCTCTTTTACGTTGGCTTGAAAACTATCTCTCTGAGAGATGTCAGTATGTTGATATTAATGGTAGTAGATCTACAGTACAAAAAGTGACATAAGGGATACCTCAAGGCAGTGTATTAGGTCCATTATTATTCTTAATATACATAAATGATATTAGCAAAGTTCTTAAAACCCTAAAGATTCGACTTTTTGCAGACGACGCTAAACTTTTCTTAGTTCATTCTAACCCAATACTTGCTCAAATACTTATGCAGAACGATTTAAATGCTATCTTCGAGTGGACTAAACTTAAACAGTTAGTACTAGCAGCAAATAAATGTTATGCAATGTATTTGGGATATGCTAATCCCAGGAACACTTACATGTTGGGTGAACATGCACTGATTGAAGCAACTCATTTTCGAGACTTAGGTGTTACTATCTCAAGTTTAGTTTAGTTTAGTTTAGTTTAGTTTAATGCCAGAAGTAATCTGAAGTTTTCGAAACATTGCTCGGAAATAGCTGAAATAGGTTTTAAACGGGTTAATCTGCTTTTTTCTGCTTTTCATTCAAAAAATATAAGTTTTCTTTTGAAGCTATATAAAACTTATGTTAGACCTAAATTGGAATATTGTTCAGAAGTTTGGTCACCTCATTTATTAAAAGATATTGATTTGATTGAAAACGTGCAAAGGCGGTTTACCAAAAGATTGCCGGGTTTTACAAACCTCTCATAAACTGGTCGATTAATTAAATTAAAATTGCCGTCGCTGGAAGAACGACGTATTGTCCGAGACTTGGTGATGGTATATAAGATACTCCATGGTTTAGTTGAACTTGATGTGAATTTGTTTTTCGAGATTAATATGTATCAAGGTACTAGACGTCATCCTTGGAAACTACTTGTGAAAAGAAATAACATTGATTCCCGTAAGTATTTTTTTACTAATAGAATTGTTCCAATATGGAATTAGCTAGACCCTTTCGTTGTTGCAGCGGAAACGTTATCAGGTTTTAAAGACCACCTCGATACTGTTTCACTTTTTCAATTTGTAAGGGGTAGGGGATTAGTAGTCGGATAATCGGCCCACCCCACCCTTTTCCAATCTCTGTGATTATTGTATGTAACTAGTTGATTTGAGAATCTGTGAATGTAAACGATACTAGACTGCTCTAATTTTTGAAATGTTGTGTTGGTTGGAATAAATCAATAGTAGTAGTAGTAAACATAATGTTAATCTCATGAACTAACATGCTCTATTTCAAACGCAGGTAACAGAGACCCAATATAGAGAATGTTAATTCTAAAGCCCGGTACACTGCACAGGGTTTAAGGTTTAAGGTTTAAGGTGTAAGAAAGCCGAGTTAAAATGTTGTAAGTTTGTATTTAGGTTTAAGCTTCCTACGTATATATAGAATATAGATTATATATATATATATATATATATATATATATATATATATATATATATATATATATATATATATATATATATATATATATATATATATATATATATATATATATATATATATATATATATATATATATATATATATATATATATAGAAGGTTTAGTTAATAATTTTAGTTATATACGTTGTAGAATTCCTTACGAATTCCACTGAACTAAAGTTTTTTAAAATCCTTGAAGATTTGAGTGCACACTGTTTGATACAAGATACCACGTGATTCCTTAAACAAGACATTCCTTAAGGGGGGGGGGCTACGAACGGGTTGACGGAGAGACCTACTTTTCCCCCCAACGTTAGCCAACATATCAAATTAAAAAAGTTTAGGGTGGGCAACAATATATCTCATATACACCGTTTTTGGCAGGACGCCAAAGTACAAATTTTAGTTCGAAAAATGGGATTTTTCAAATAGTATTAGGTTCTAATAGGGGCAAACTGTCTGTGAGTTTCAAGGGTTTTGGTTTTCTGGTTAGTGTGCTAGCAAACTTTTTGTTAAAAAATAACCCTTATTTTTAGGCCTGAAAAGCTAGCTAAGCGCAGTAAAAATGGGGCCAAAAAATTTTTTGTCTCCGATTTTGCTGAAAAGGTGCTTATAGGGGTTATTTGACCTGCTGAATGCGACTATGAAATTTGTTTTTCGATATGACGCTTCCTTCGTGCAATATGCGCCTACAACTGTCTTAAAGCTTTTTGGAGCGATCGCCATCGGTACTTTGAGAAATCAATCTAGCATTTCTAAACATTGGAGCGAGGTTTAGTGACATAGCTTTCGGCACATCTTGGTACACTCACTGGCCTGTAATGTGCAAAGTTTCAGCCGATTCTGCCACAGTGCTTTGGAGTAATTGGCTCACATCTTCGAAATGGCACCAAATAACAGCGACAATATCGATAATATAATCCAGCACTGCGAACGCAGGGATTAACGAAATCACGTCATTTATACCAAAGTTAAGACAGATACTTGGAGTATTAATTGCAGCAAAGTTTGGCTCATTCGGTAAACCACAGCTCATTAGAAGTTAGTTAACCTCCACCTGTATAGACCTACAACACCCAATTTTTCGCACTTTGATCGTATAGCACAGAAAAGTAGGCAATGGTCTAGAGATTATTTTACACGATATCAAAGCACTATATGTCAGAACTAATTCCTGAAAATTTTGGTACCGTGGCTTGCACATAGCGACCAGGGCGAGGCCAAGTTTGTGTACGTGTCATGTCGAGCTTTGGACCGATAACACCAACTTCTGATGGCTCCACAGGACGCTACGCTGCATGGAATTCTTTCAAACTTTAAACTATTTTACACTAAACCTAATACTATTATGTGGCAAAAGACTAGCTAGCTTTTCCAACATCGAACTTTTAGTGAAATTCGTAGCCCCCCCCCCCTTAAACCTTGCTTAGACCTTAAACCTTAAACCTTAAACCCTAAACCTTAAACCATAAACCTTAATCCTTAAACCTTAAACTTATTGCAGTGTGAACCGGGCTTGATGCTTTTATTGCCATTTGGTGATTCAAGTGATAGTTAATTGATGATGGATTACTAACATTAATCACAGACAAACTCATCTCAATTTCTGGGATTTCTGAGATTAAAAAGCGAGGCAAACCTCGTTCAAAATTTTTTAATTTCAACTTCATTGCTTACCACAGTTGGCCTTGTATGTATTATCCACGATATTGAAGTTTTTGTCAAGGAATAGAATACTATTATTTAGATAAAGAATGCTTAAAGCTGAGATTAATTGTTCGCTGAGAGCTCTGAATTTATTTTCTAGCTATAATTTTTGTGGACGGTAAATACAGTTCTGTCTAAGTCTGTAAATGAATAGCTCCGAATCATGACAAGTTTAATTATAATAATGCCATTTTGAGATACTTTAGTTTCTGTTGAGATATTCGTCCAATATGGTTGCCGCAGATCCTTGCCTGGAGCTTTCAAATTTTAAACCTCATTTTCGAAACTTAGAAGAAACACTATTCCCTTATTAGTCTAACTGTGTGCATTATATGCGATCAATTAAGGAAACACTTATTATCATCTTCATTTGCAATGTGGAAATATCCCATAGCATTAAGTAAGCTTACGTTATGCTATTTTGTTGTACTTAAATAATTTTGTTAACTTAATAACGTTGTCCTTATGAAAAAATGGGCGTTCGCTTTTTGTCATCATTAAACGTCTTGTTATATAGCATAACTTTGTTCAGACCAGATACAGTTTGCTGACATTGGGTTAGCTTATTGGTTAATTTCCTTCCCTTGTATGAGCATTCTGTTCGCAGTATTAAGTATTAAAAGGAGTAGCAAAGAATTGCGATAGTATCATTTCATAATCCTGATTCCGCCACAAATTAGCCAATCACGTGTCAGCAAACATGGCAATCTGATTGGTTAATCCATTTCTCTGACCAAAACTGTGAACGCTTTTAATGTTATAAAGATCCCAATATACTTTTCAATTTTGACCGACTGTTGGGTTTCACTTTCAAATTCTTTTGAATTTCCATCACTGATTTCACTTAAAAGGTGACGACTGAGTATTTATCCTAACTAGCTTTGATTAGCTGGAACTGGAAAAATAACTAAGTATAGGTTGTTGCACCAAATAGAGTATATACGGAGCCCGAGTACCACAAAAGAATTCCAGCGCTAAGCTTTACGAAACACTCGGGTTTCACAACCCCTTGCAGTTTTGCTTGGCGTGTCCGTAAATTAGATGGTGCGTGAGAAATTGTGCAACAACTTAGTTGTGAAATAGCTTAGTTCAAATTTAAAATACCGGAAATTTGAATTAGACGTAGCGTGCTCAGCTTTTGCCTCAGTGAGTATGTGCAGAACGTTTACTTCAGCAATGTTTTAATAAGGAATCCATTCTGGACCATATATGGTTGCTTTGAAACAGTTACTAAAATATTGATTCATTTGTCGTTTGGTTGTTTCTAATAGTGTTCACAGATACCTAATTTGCATACTGATTTGCATTCTTTTGGGTATAAAAGGCAGCTGAACGTGCGCGCGTTGTCAGTCGCAGCAGTGAGCAGCTACAAATTTTGGTTGTGAAGCACGCTACAGCGTTCTTCACAACTACAGTTGTGAAGCACGGTACAGCGTGCTTCACAAATGCAGTTGTGAAGCACAGTGCACATCGTGCTTCACAACTCGGATGGAGGCACGGGGGTTACAGCACAGCAAATTTGAACTAAGCTGTTTCACAAGTCCAGATAAAGATAAACCTTTAAAAGTTTGTAACCTAATATCACGAGACATTATATAACGTTCCCACAGGTAGGGAAGGGATACCGTGGCAAGTAGTTTATTGCCATCGAAGAATGCGCAACAAACAGGCGTGTGAGAAGCATCATGCGCTCTGTTATCAAGCCCACGTTGCTCCAAGAGTTGAAAACTACAAACGTTTTTCCTACAGTGTCCCTCTACCATAGCGATTGCTTTAATTGAATTGATTTTCAAGAAATAGCTGAAATTGTTTTGATTAAACTAGGTATGTTAAGTACTGTCCCCAGGAATTGCTCTTTATTCCTACTAAGGGTAGCATGTCTTGCTTTGGTATATCAAAGATAAACTAAATCTAAACAACTGAAAATTCGTTGCTCAGAATGCTACAAAAAAATAATAAAACTGGATAAATAAAATAAAAGGTTCAGCTTAAAAGTGATGCTTTCAGAACCACGGTTCCAAACGATGTAGAAGAAATCGTTAATTCTCCAGAATACGACAGACACGCATCGCCTACATATGCTTACGGTATGTTTTCCAGTCATTAGAAAATTTAAAATTTTAAAATTAAAATTACAATTAAGGAAGAAAGCTACGAGCGGGTTGGCACGACATCGTCAGAGAACCATTTCGCCCTGAGTTAGCCCACGAATCAAAGTAAAGAAATTTTAGGGTGGGCAACAATATATCTCTTACAGTTTTTGGCAGGACGCCAAAATACAAACTTTGGTGCTCAAATTGGATTTTTCCAAATCCTTATTTCAGCATTGGTGTATTTGTGGTTTGACGAATTCTGAAACATTTTGCCACGAACTCTAATAGTTACAAGTACTTAATAAGTATTTCGTCTTTTGAGTGTCGCGTTCTAGCTAACTAGATAAGTGACGTAAAGATTGGGCAAAATGTTTTGTCTCCAGTTTTGCCGAAAAATAGTTACAGGAGCTCTTAGACCTGCTGAATCCGAATATGAAATCCGTTTTTCGATATGACGATATGTTAGAGTGTGTCACAAACAGTTCGAGTAAGCATGCAATTCAAGAACTGGAGCGAGACTTACATCGGATTGCACCAAGTAGGGTTAGCTCGGTGTTAAGCTAACCTCAAGGTTAACTCTGAGTTAACCTGATACTTCTCAGTTAATCCGTTGCACCAAATCAGGTTAAGTTCACCTCGAGGTTAACTCCGAACTAGCTTCAGACTTAAGATAACCCTGAGCTGAAGATTAGGGTTTGTTAGCCTTGACTTGACAAGACCTAAGTTGGTGTTGTTAAGCTAGCACCCAGCTAGGTTAATCCGATTTGGTGCAATCGGGCGTTAATGACCTAACGTCCTGCACATCCTACTGCATTCTAGTACAGTACCTACGCAAAATTTGGGCACCGTACCTTGCACATAGCGTTCAGGGCTTAGCGAAATGTTTATGTCGAGTTTTTGGACCTAAAGTCACTAAATTGTGAAGGCTCCACAGAACGCTGCACTGCGTGTAAGTTTTTCAAACTTTAAATTATTGTTACACCAAACCCAATGCTATTATGTGGAGAAAGACTAGCTAGCTTTTCCAAGTTTTAATCGAACTTTTAATTAAATTCGTAGCTTGCCACTTAACGTGGTGATTCCTTTTGGTATTTCCTTTTCCTTTTCATATTGTTCTCGATCCAAATCCAAATCAATTTGGTTTTACCCTCCACGCAATTGTGCTTCAAAAACTCGACATTTCCGTTCAGGACAGTTTTTCCAAGTATTAACAATTGACGTTGAGCAGCAGCTGCATAGCTATAACTATACTCATTCGAAAGATCTCGTTGTGCTCTGCATTTCTTTTGAAAGCATCTTGCTAGCTATTCCCTGTCGTGGTGAGATATAATCAATTTTCTTGTTTGGCGTCAAAAACTTGTCATTTTGCTGAAATCAAACAATCCACTATTTCATGAGCCACACATACCATCGCATTAAACCAAGGGTGCGGATTTCTAGGTCTCACTGAGGCCAATTATCTGAGGCATCAACATTAGTGATGTGGATTGGATCGGATCGGCAGCCAAAATCACCTACCGATCCGATCCGCCAATTGGACGGCGATCCGATCCGCCAATTGGACGGCGATCAGATCCGTCAATTGGACGGCGATCCGATCCGCCAATTGGATGGCGATCCGATCCGCCAATTGGACGGCGATCCGATCCGCCAATTGGATGGCGATCCGATCCGCCAATTGGACGGCGATCCGATCCGCCAATTGGATGGCGATCCGATCCGCCAATTGGACGGCGATCCGATCCGCCAATTGGATGGCGATCCGATCCGCCAATTGGACGGCGATCCGATCCGCCAATTGGACGGCGATCCGATCCGCCAATTGGACGGCGATCCGATCCGCCAATTGGACGGCGATCCGATCCGCCAATTGGACGGCGATCCGATCCGCCAATTGGATGGCGATCCGATCCGCCAATTGGATGGCGATCCGATCCGCCAATTGGACGGCGATCCGATCCGCCAATTGGACGGCGATCCGATCCGTCAATTGGACGGCGATCCGATCCGCCAATTGGACGGCGATCCGATCCGCCAATTGGACGGCGATCCGATCCGTCAATTGGACGGCGATCCGATCCGCCAATTGGACGGCGATCCGATCCGCCAATTGGACGGCGATCCGATCCGCCAATTGGACGGCGATCCGATCCCAACCGATCCTAACCATAATTTTAATTTGCAATTGTAGACACCATACCTTCCCATTTCCCAGTATGTTACAAAACACTTGATCAAGCATCGCATCTCAGTCTTATTAAATAAGCTTTTTTAAACTTTTCAGCTACAGAATGGTGAGCAGTCACTTTGGAAAAATAACGATTTACCTTGTTTTGAGAGTTTAAGATCGTGTGACAGTGAAAATTATACAAAAGAGAAAATAATGCGGAAGAAATTAGGGAAGACCAAGAAAAGGTTGATTGTTTATTGCAAGCTTAGGTATAAATTTTTTACAGTCTTATAAGCCCAGTATATATTTTTAAAATACTTTTAACCAAAATGCTCTCATATTTCAAAGTTTTTGAATTTTATATTATTTAGTTCTTTCAATATGGTTATCAATTAAAAGCTCTTGACGAACTGAACACGTTTTGTAATACAATCATTTGCCAAAAATGCACTCGACTCGATTACCGAATTTACGAAAGGAGGATTTTCCGGATTTAAATATCTTCATTAATCACAGTTATCGGTAATTACGCGAAACGCCTTGAGCTTGACGAGCTGAACAACTTTTGTAATACAACTAGATTTCAGAAATGCGCCCTGTTCCCGGAATTCACAAAAACTTCCCAATGCGTGAAGTAAATAATGAATTCCGAGAAATTGGTACATTTTCAAGTATTGGTTCTACATAGTTCATAATTCGCTACTAAATACTACCCTATAATTCAAATGTAAGTGCAAAACTATGCAGCTGGAACATTCGATTCTATTATAAATTGCGACTTCATAAATAAAAAGGGTTGCCAGCTGTTTGATAGAGGTGTCGAATGATATAACCGATGTCTCATAAAAAAGTTACTTCAGTCTGCATAAAATCTGGAAAATTACACTCCTTCTAAGATGCAGAAAAAAATTTCTGGAAAACCAAAACTAAAGTATGACCAAAATGTAAAAATAAAAATTGTTTTCCTTATACCTCAAAAACGCTTCAAGATAGCTACCATAAAGTATATATTTTGTGAACCGGACTGATAAGATCTTTCTTTTCGTGAAAAATTTTTCTGAAATGTCTCGTGCGATTTCAAAGGGCGCCGCTTTTATATGTACAGAAAGATTGGTACATGGTACTGACGCGATTTTTTCAGGGAAATTTTCCCCTTGTCTGAAAGTCCTACACACCAAAGTTCAACTTTTTCGGTTGAAAATCTCTTGATTCCATTCCATTTTTCCGATTTTCAAAATCCTTTGTCTTTGCCGCTTTTTCGACCTTGACTGGTACTACTCGTGACTCGCTCAGTAGAAAAATTTTTCGATTTTCAATTTTCAGGGTTCAGGGCCACCTAGGCGTCAGGCGTCAGCTTTGACCAGATATATATGCTATTTCAAAGTTTGAAAGTAGATTTTTTCGAAAAATACAACTTTTTGATCCAAAATTTCGGCTTAGCGATTCTAGCAAAAGTGAGTAAAAATAGTATAATAGTAAAGTTCCATCTGACGTTAATCCAACGATATAAAGTTTTCCTGGCTACGACGTATATTGCGCCAGCAATAAATTTTTAAACAATTTCCCTCTTTCAGCTGATTTTTGCTAGTTGACACTGGCTCAGCCAAATCAAGGCTTCAACATCAAAGACAGCCAAAAACAACCTGACGTAAGGGAAATTGTTTGTAAAATCATTGCGCACGTAATATAAGTCATAGCCACGAAAAGTTTATGTCGTTGGAATCACCTGAGATTGAACTTTATGATTATGCTATTTCTACTCACTTTTGCTAAAATCGCTATGTCATTTTTGGGTCAAAAAGTGGTATTTTTCGAAAAAATCGACATTCAAATTTTGAAATACCACTTATATCAGGTCAAAACTGACGTCTAGGCGGTCCTGAAAATCTAATCGAAATTTTTTCTCTGAACGAGTCACGAGTAGTAGCCAGTCAAAGTCCATAAAGCGGCAAAGATCAAAGGATTTTGAAAATCGAAAAAATGGAATAACTCACGCAATTTCCAACCAAAAAAATTGAAACTTGCTGTGTAGGACTTTCAGACAACGGGAAAATTTTCCTGAAAAAAACTCGTGGTAGTACAATGTACCAATCTTTCTGGACATATAAAAACGGCACCCTTTGAAATCGCACGGGAAATTTCAGAAAAACTTTTTCAAGAAAAGAAAGATCTGATCAGTTCGGCTCAGAAAATATATATTTTATGATAGCTACCTTGAATCTTGATATATCTTTTTTGAGATATAAAGAAAACAATTTCGCTTTCTGCATTTTTTGGTCAGACTTTTGTTTCATTGTATTCATAATTATGTAAGCTGCATTTTGATATAAAATGGCTTTATAACTTCAGGTAATGAGTAATAATAATCCGAAGTTGATGTCTCCAAAAGGAATCACCGCCTTAAATCAAATTACGAATGAGAATTTAAAGAAGGCCAGTCAGCACTTTTTGAATGTTTTGTCGTTTTTGATTTTTTCAGTATTTGCCGAAAACGTCGAACAATCGGCGAGGATAAGATTCGGTTCTTTGCTGTGAATTAACCGATGAATAAATCTAAGCTATTTGTTTTCGATATTTCAGGAACTCCTACTGAAGTTAAAATCTACATGTACATCGAAGGAATGTCTACAATAAGAGCAGAAACCATGGTAAGTAAAAGCAACTGCCTCCACGGCGATAACATTAATAAAAATGCTTGCTGTCTAATTTTTCCTAATTTCACAAAAAGGGGGGGGGGGGAAATTAAGGTTAATGTTAGATTTTAAAATGATAGAAAAATTAAGTTAATGTATGTAACTAACTGTTTTAAAATATTCCACAATCTACGATCTACATTGTCCTTTATGATTTTGTTCAATTTCCAAGACTTTTTTATTTGATTATCGCTGCAGCTTTTACCGTGCGCTATTAGTTTCCCAGACTACTGCTGTACAGTTGGCAGACAAAGCACTGAAGACGGGAAAGTATACGTAGATCGTTGTTATATCCACTTCTTGCTGACTTTTGCAACTGAGTGGCGGCGGAAACATGAAGATCTGCAGTTTTGCTGTTTTCCGGATCTGCGGACCCTACTCATTAAGAAAACTGGATTGACCTGGGCCGTTATGTATTCAATACTTATTCAGTCATTGAGCGAATATTTTATGAACTTTTGCAGGATTTCAGCGTCGACATTTATTTCGAGCAAAGCTGGACGGACGAGCGACTTTGTCACAATAATACCAATAGAATTCTTATTAAAGACTTAGAAATTTTGCGAAAACTTTGGCTTCCTGATCTCTATTTTGCCAACGCCAATGATGCAAGGGCTTATGACGTTACGGCGCCCAATTTCCTACTTTGGGTATTCCCTAATGGACTTGTCCATTATGATTGCAGGTTAGTTGCAATATGCTTTCTCCTTATTAAAGAAGAACCACAAGATGTTGAACAAATTAGTGAGTTCTCACAAAAAATAAATTTGCGTGAGATCTGACTAGAAGGCTAGCCTAAGGGAAGCATGAACTGGAATACCGCGTAAGCGATGTGAATTTGCAGACAGTCAATTCGTATCAAGAAAGTTTATTTAGCAACTTTCTAACGTAGTCTGTTAATAGTTTTGCATTATTAATAGTTAACATTTTGCTCATTATTGCAGTCCCTGAATACTATAAAACGCCTAACATTTAGTTGTTATGTGCTTTTGGACTCTTGGTTGGTATGTGTGTATGCAGTTTTTGCTATAGAATATCCCTTTCATTGATCTGCAATATGCACTTGGCCTATTATCCTTTGGACACACAATCGTGCGAAATACGAATTCTTAGCTGTAAGATCGCCATGTTATTGCAATCTCATGTTTCACTTTTCCATTGCTTGTAAATTTTCTAGATGTTTTGGAAGTAAAACTAAAGGCTAGGTTTTAAATATACAGGCAAAACTGTTGTTAATTGGCGTTGGATAGAACCATTTAATATGAAACTTTTTCCTGCTGCGCCTCAGTGCATCAGGGCTACTATAATCGGTTTTGATGTATGATTTGCACATACTTGCACGCTTTTCCATACGAATTTGTATTAAAACTGAGTACTAAGTATTAGCTTCAATTCACTGTTACAAACACGTTTGGAAATGGAAAGTTAAATTAACTAATCAATTTTGCAGTGTGCACTTAAGTTAGTCTTATTGTTAAATGACTAGCATTGTCAATGTAAAGGCCAACTATGAAAAGGAAATCCGAATATGCTATATCAAGAGTACATAATGATAAGAGTGTGACAAGCGTCACACTCTATGCAATGAAGGCAAAAACTATGCGATGCGCGCTAACGGCTTACCCCCCCCCACAAATTGACCCCTTCTCACACCGCCCCTATATGGGTACGTGGTCCAAACGGGGGTCGCTCACTGCTTTGCATAATTACACGCTGAAATTAACAGGGGCCCAATTTGGGGAGGGGGTGCAAGCGTGTATGCTTAACACATAGATGTACAAAATATACTAAGCGAGTGAGCGACCCCCGTTTGGAACTATGTACCCATATAGGGGCGGTGTGAGAGGGGGTCAATTTGTGGGGGGTAAGCCGTTAGCGCGCATCGCATAGTTTTTGCCTTCATTGCATAGAGTGTGACGCTTGTCACACTCTTATCATTATGTACTCTTGGCTATATTAAAACAAAAGTCTTTTGTTTAAAAAGTCGAAAAAGTCGACGTTCAAGAAAGAAGACGTCTGCTTCTGTCTATTAAGCAGATATGGGTCTTGATCAAGTTTTTATTTCTCAATATCTAAGAATTTGTTGCAATTTTGACAAGGTTGCATATTTTCTTTATGAATTTCGCATTAACTCATTTAGTTTGCGTTATGGCGCATGCTAGCTCTCAAAATTTGAAGTGCCTCTGTATGTTTTTGGCAAGCCTCCCTCTTTCCAATGCGAAAGTCTAATGTACAGCCATAAACTTTTTTATATACTCGCAGCAGGTCTATATTTACCGTAAATATGGTCAAAACAGGTTTATTTTGCAAAAAATGTTTGCTGGTTTCTTATTAAATCTGTATTTCTTTGGGTACACATTTCATATTTTCAGACGCATACACAATGGAGCAGATGCTCATCTTCTGGAAACATCTGAACGGATCCATTGTTTTAAACAGGGAAATAAGACTTCCTGACATGCAAATCACTGAAATCAGGCAAAGCTACTGTGATGGAATATATTCAATGGGTAAAGGAAGACTTTTATGAATTAGTCGAAGTCCATCATTACTCACAGACGTCTACTCAGGCAGTGATCGGAGAATTGACAGCAAAACAAAAGTTTTGGTTGCTTCTAGTGTCATTTGAAAGTTCAACTCTGCTGCTGCAGGCCTATTTCAGCAGACGAGCTGTCTAGGTTGGAATTCAGCCATGAACACTGTTGAGCTATGCCGTCCTCTAGTCTCTAGTAGACCAGTTCCCTGGCCGCTATTTTAGTGACAGGTCTTCCTGTGTCTATCGTGCGGATAAGCTGCTTATCCTCATGTTGAACGATGTACGGCTTGTACGGTAACCCTTGCTATCCATAACGTACGTTCCGACATTTGCAAGGGTGCAATTAAGAAAAATAGGGAACAGTGAATTTCAAACATTGACGTAGGGGCTCTAAGCGTATTCGGAGACTTTTACACCATGCATGGCCATTTATTTTCTTGGCTAACCGTTTTGTCACTGCTTTTGTCTAAGTGTGGAATATTGTTGTGTTGTAAAGTGCAGACAACCAATGATACCCTGTAATAAAACCTGAAACCAGTATCATCCAATATACATATACAGTCATAAATAACAGTTAGATGAGATTTGTGCTAATATGGGAAGCTTGTGTACACACCAAGAAAAATACGGAGAAAGTAGCTTTTTGAGTGTAAGTGTAGTCTTTGAACGATCTGTCATTACCGCTATTGTCTAAACAAGGTGGTGTTGGGTTATTTACGTTTTGTAGATTCGAACATGTTTAACATTGGTTTAGGTGTATGGTGTTGCCTTCGTAGTGTATTTTTCTTGCGTCGGGAAATTATGCATCATGTTCTACAGAGCTATGTTCCGACGATTCTGATCGTTGTTATTTCTTGGTTTTCATTTTGGTTGGATATAGACGCCGTCCCAGGTCGAGTGTCGCTCTGTATTACAACTCTCCTCACTCTGGCAACTCAGGCGTCTTCTGCTCGTATATCTCTTCCGCAGGTAATATGACACAATGAAGTACATTACTTTTCAGGGACTTTCACTGTGCAGACACAGTTGGATATTGTTAATATATCTGACCTCGTTGCAATGAAAATAAAGCTACAAGAATAAAGTTAAACTTTTGTATGAAAAGGATTTGAAACGGTTAAGTCCTGTACACCAGCGAAAATTTCGGCGGTTTAATGAACGGCCATCCGTATTGATATAGCGATTCCGAAACAAAGTAGTGAGTGATAATAAAATTAAATTAATAATTTAAAGATTTTATTGAAATAAGTTGCAATGATGATGAGGACAGCCATATTAGTTCATGCATCTCCATATCCATAACCCACTAGTTCACTATAATCCTGCTTGAAAAGGAAACGAAACAGGGCTTTTAAAATATATGCAACTGCTCACTGTGAAAGAAAAGTATCATTGCGATGAAAACAGATGGAAAACATTAGAATGTGCAAATTACATTTGACAGAAGGAATTTTACTTAATGCAAGGCTTGGCAATAAAATCAAGTGTTCAGCTGGAACACGGAATAAACAAGAGATTATGCAAATTAGTGTTTGTCAAAGCAGAATGAAGATATAATAATATAGGTTTGAGTACTAAATTTAGATGGTATTCACGGCATGAGTTGGAACCCTTCTCACAACTCCAATATTCGTTATTTTGTCAGCATTTATTATTGATTGCATATTGTATTTAGGTGTTTGATTTATAGTGTAAATTTTTACCCTATGGTTTTTTGTAGAAAAATGAGGAATGTAAATTTAGTCACGATTAAGGTCATTAATCGAATTCCTAATATATTGCTCATGAAGAGACTCGGTGCTAGCTGTTTTTGCTATTGATCTTACCATTTTAGGTCTCTTATGCAAAAGCTATTGATGTTTGGATGGAAGCCTGTTTAGGATTTGTTTTTGGTGTTCTCATAGAGTTTACTGCTGTTAACTTTCTGGCCAGACGTGACTCTGTTGACGATGAAAGTCCCTTGGAAAGACTCAAGGATCTGCGCGATCAGGAGGTTTGCCCTAATCTCGATGTCTTATTTATAACTTAGACTTCCATAGTTTTTTAAACCAACCGCTCGAAATGGTAGCTAGTATATTTGACGACTTTTTGACCAGTTCCTATTTCTTGCAACAATATGACAGTGAGTTTCAATTAATAAGAACGTTAAGCATCAGTTGTGTTTCGCTTGTAATACGCACACGAAATGTAATATACCCGAAATATATATGTCAAAATGAAATAACAAAAGTGTTAAGGAAAAGTACCGTGTTACGCTTACAAGCTACTTAACACATTGCACTGTTGTCAGTTACCAGTATGATATAGGGTTAGATGATCTGTCTGTCGGAAAGCTTGTTTCTACTGTATATAGGGGATTTTCGTGGGGATTCCCCAGGGGATATCTCCATGGGCACCCCACGTGTCCCCGCGGGGATGCACCAAGGGGATTTCTATGGGGATTTTCTTGGGGATTCCCATGAAAATCTCCATAGGGACGGATTGCTCGCCGAGCAATTTTCTGTGGGATCCCCTTGAAACAACCAACCAGAGAGTTGCAAATCAGCCTTTATCAGTCTTTATTGCCAATGTAGTTCTAAGTTTATTTAACTGAAACGAGAATAGTTTATGTTACCTAACAAAGAAAATGAATGCTGTATTAATGAGTTTCACCCACTTTTAGGAGTTCTTGAAAACTTGTAGAAACAAATGTACAAAACAATTCAATAATCTTGTTGGAGAATCATTGTCAAAATAGTATAAATTGCATACAAGGACTAAATGACGAAGCTATGGATTAAATTATTATATATGCGTGTTTATTTATTTAAGTAATTTTTGTTAACAATTTTTAATGATGATCCTTTGAATTCGTATTTTATATACAATATAAATGTTAAAAAACAGTAAATTTGCACAGGAGTAATAAAATGTTATAGAAGCAACACGTAATCTATAGCAGGCAACCTCAGGGGATTGTCCCCATTATGTGAACAGAATCCCCTTGAAAATGCCCCATGGGGATCCCCTAGGGATTTTTGGGAAAACTTTCGAATGTTGGTACCGCGGGGATTCCCCCACGGGAATCCCCATAAAAATCCCCATCGTGTGAAATCGGCTTAAAGGACATCGCTGCTACTGCAAAATGCAAATTGTCATCTTAATTTGCACGCAATCTAGAGGTATATTTTGAATTCATCCAAATGTATTGGTCACTATTTTTTATTGACAGATGAAGAGTGCCCTGAGTGCTATGTTAATGCTGAACACAGCCTTTCAAACTCAGCGTCGCCGGAAAAGAAAGCGGAGAATGATGGCAGTGAAAGTGGACAGATTTTGTCGTGTTGGATTCCCAATGGCCTTTGTTTTATTTAATGCCATTTATTGGACATTTTATCTCACTACTCAAAATTCCGACTTTCCCAAATAACCTTTGCTTTTTGTGAAATATTGCAATAGTTCATAGTTCATGGCATGTTTGGGCAAAGTGTTTGTACAACGTTTGTTTGGAAAGGAAGTAAGCTTCATATTCTATTGTTAACAACGGTTACTTCGCCGGTATCGCACAATATTTATCTCCTGTTAGGAAGCAGTTCTTTAGAGTAAGGTGGATACCAAGCATACTGTTATAATTTCATATAACTCAAATTTTGCTGAATATTTGTGCTTGATGTCTTCAATATAAATGTAACAGTCAAAAGTTTTCGCCCCTGACAAAGTTGTTGGTTCCAAAGTGTTTTGGTGCATGCTTGTGTAGCCCGCCTTAGAAGTATTTTACTTGATCGGGCAGTACCCACACAGGTGGAAAATATGCAAAATATGTAATTGTAGCCGTTATTTTAGCGTTTTGATTAGCAAAACCGGTTGTAGGCAGGTAAGCCGGCTTTTTCGTTCAACACAACAACGTTTGAAATTCAAACAAATGACGCGGGAAGACACTCAATGAGTGACTGTCGCGATTGCAATCAACCTTTTGATTTAGAGAAAACATTATAATTTTTACTGTGACAATATTTATCCCCAAATTTCAATTTTGCCATTTCGACTTTCTGGTCCTATCTCATGAGCATGGGTCCAGGTTAACGGGAGGTTTGGGTCGTGATAGATTACTATGTCTAGACTTAAAATGACTTGTTGGAGCCGCTTTAGATTAAATACAAGAGCAGAGACCGGACAAGCCAGAGGACTACTGGTGTCCCGCTTCTTAGAAATATTCTGAAGGTGAAGTGAGCTCAGGTGAGCTGGAAATGTGCTGATGTCTGCAAAGTCCTTACATGCCAAGTTTATCATTTTGCGCTCATCCAAGGAATGATAGCGAGCTTGTTCAGAACCTTATTTTGCTTTCACTGTGCTTATTGTAAAACTTTGTACTGTGTTACTGTACATAACGTATAAGAGAATGGGTGACAAGCGTCAAATTTTTGCTTCTAAATCTATGCTCTGCGACTGTTCACTCCCAAAATGAGAGTAATTGCTAAAGCAAGTATCAATTTATGCTGGCTTGTATTCATTTTCTGCACCTTTGTACACTATTGCTGAGTTTGCACCCATAAATTCAACTGATTTGTTGGTATATTATTGCTTGGATATTAAGCATACAAATATAGCTGATGAAATTGTTTAATTTTGCCATATCCGTGCTATTAGGTTTTACAAAGCAGCATGTCCCACAAGCTAATTACGGAAAGCATAACGCTTGTTGCCCGGTTCAACATAATGTTCCCATGATCTGGATGTTAATATGTTTGTTTTACAGTAAAATGTGCCAAAACTATAAAGTGATACAGTTATTATTGGGTACACGTAACTTTTTTATTGCTGCAAAGACTAAATCGTTCCAAGAAATGACCGTCTTCCTAAAAGGGCACGGGAGGGGTATTACGTTTTGCTTTCTCCTTGCGGTTCTATGAGCAAAAGGTAATTGCACGTTTGGTGCTCACTAGCATTGTTGCATCTGCTCATTACTCATACGGCAGTCGCTGAAGCCTTACCATTTGCTGATCCCAGTTATCCCACCTTTGGCACAGATGCTTTAGTACTGCTACTGCAAACGCAGATGGAGTTGTACCGTAGCATCTTGCGCTTATGCTTGTGTTGGGTTCTTGTGCTTTTGTGTGCTAGGATGAACCGGCCTTAACAAAGCGTCGCCAGGCAAACGGTTACCCAAAATGCAGTAGCACTACTTTCTAACATTTAAGTCATCCGATTTTCAGAAACTTAAATCTACAGGTTGCACAACGCAGTATGCCACACTTGTTTAGTGAATTTCTCATTACAGCATTGTACTACAATTGAATGCTTTTAATATCGCTTACCTATTATTTCGATCAACCATTTTTCTAGTAATCATGTTAATGTACCTTGAGTGTTTTCCTTTTAAGGACCATTATCACTGATTAAAACTTGTGCATAGAACCTTTATAGTTGTTTTGTGAGATATCATCAAAAGCAAAGAATGAGAAAAGATAAGTGCATTCGTATTCATACTTTTTAGAATTTTAATTTCACAACCTTTAGGAGTAAGAAACAGAAATACAGATTGGCTCCAGAAGTTGTGTTTGTACAAATTCGCATCTAGGGTTAGTGTAAACTACGCAGTAAGTGATAATGAGGCAATGGTCAAAGCTTCTTTAAAACTCTTTATAATTAGGACAGAAGAATCGACGGAAAAATGTCATATAGGGATTATGCTACTTGGAGACATCCAGGTTTCTGACACTGTCTCTCCGTCCGCTGTCGTAACAGATAGCTAGAAACTATCATGGAGCTGGCATTAGTTTAGGAATATTCCTGACTTTAAGAACTTATGGGTTAATTACTAGGAGCGATAATATATCATGCATCGTAAATTAGCGTACTGGGAGGACTAGTATCTTCGGTGCCACGGATAATGGATTTTAAAGTCGTGGAAATCCTCGGATAAGTTTATATTTTAAGTGTCCATATGAAATATTTTTATTAGATAGAGCAATAGTGTGGGGGTGAAAAAGGTCCCCCTGTACTTACTTCTGTATCTTAATTTGCTGTGTTCGTATGAAATAAAAACATATTACGTACATAAAGCTGCCAGAGTTGCTAGCATGAGTCAAAAACATTTCATTCTTTCACTATATAAGCTTATGCAGTGAATGGTTTGTTTAGGGCACGACGAAACATTTCTTCGGTGGCAATTTTGAAGTCAGAATTGTGCAAAAACCGACTTCATCCAACCTTAAAAATTTCTAGAAAATCGCTGAGCTAACTCAAAAACACCTCATATAGATATTAACACGCTACCTAGTCCAGATTAAAATTATGCCAAGTTATAGCTCATTTGCTCTTGCACAGCGCTCAAACTTTTGGTCACCACGAAATATTCCCTACTTTTTTGTTTTCCTATGTTTAACACATGTCGCGGTCACCTTTGGAGGACTATTGTGAATGATAGGGAAAGTTTTGCAACAAACGCAAGTGTCTTGTTTCGCGATCCCATGGGAAGTACAAAATATATGAAAAGAGAAAAATCGGAGATGGTCGATAATTGGCGACCCCCACCTTAAATGATACTCCTGGTCCTGACAACATCGGACATTTCATTCCTTTTCTATTTGAGACTTGGCCTCCCTTCCGACCCTTTTCTGCAGCCACTTACTTTTTTAACCAACTGCCTTCCAGGTGGGCACTTCTAGTTTTCACCCAACCTAGTCTCTACAGGTATGCGGTGGCAACTTGTGTTAGGAAGAACAACACCGGTTGCCCTGGGCGAGACTGCAATAACCGTACGCCGGCTTGGCTTGGGGACTATGTCTTCTATCCGTAGTCTTCTTCTTCTCTCCGCCTCTTGTCCGTTTGTGGTCTGCGGAGAGGCCTCACGAGGAGCCTAAAGGTGTCGAACCCTCACCAAAAAACAAAGAATCTGGTAAGAATCTAGAACACAGAGTCCTAATTGTATACAAACTTCAAAGGTTTTCCAACGATGTTCCTTTCGAACTGATTATGTGGGTTACCTCACGATAACGATTATAATTTGAGAAATATTAAATTAAAAACCGCTGAAACATTGATTGTCCATTCCTACAAAACAATACATCCTTGATACGGTTTTTGTTTCAATAAGTTACCGTCGCTGCAAGCGAGTGTAGATTAATATTTATACTTCATCGGTTTTGAATAGCAATGTAAAATTTTCAGCTGATTTTGATAGAAAATTTCAATTACTGGTTGAAATGTTCTGAAGTTCCTAAGTGGTGCAAAATTAAGCATAATATCATGGAAATCCGTTAAGGAAAAATCCTCCATATTGCCATGCTTTTAAACACGTAGCAGGAGAGCAATTGTGGCTCCGTTTAACGACTCTCTAATTTGACTCAATCTTGCATACTTTGTTATAGAAATTATAGACGTTTAACTAGTTAATGCTATGGAACCTGTAACTCAAATATTTTCTGTTTAGTGTATACCGAAATAAAATCTTCAAATTTAAATCACTATTACCATTTATTAATTTATCCACAGTTGGAAGCGGGTAAAAATTCTTGACCCGCGGGTACCCGCGACCCGCCTACCCTTGACACGCACCCACTTGACCCGCACCCGCGACCCGCTTTTATTTTGATGAGTCAATTCGAAATGTTACAAAATGGAGTAAACTTTTCCCAAATTGTCCGAAAATTGCTTCCGATTCAAAGATTTGAAAAATTAATTTACTGTTATGGAGACTCTGTTCCTGTGTTCATCAAAACTAGAAAATTTGTTAGTTCAAAATTGAAAATAAGCACGAAAATTTGCCTGGTAATACAACTTTTGAAGGATAAACGTCAACCAGCTGTGACCCCCGGGTTAATGCGGGTCGGTTGGCTTGCCCCGTACCAACCCGACCCGACCCGACCCGCGGGTACCCACGACCCACTTCCAACTCTGAATTTATCAGTCATTCAATATAATAATCAGTGAATTTAACAATCAAGCAATTTATCACAGTTTATCTGAACAATTCGTGGTCATCAAACTTTTATAAGCTGGCGTCTCCCATACTCTACAGCGGAGTAAGTAGCAACATGCTTGGCAAAGGTTTTTCGCTACTAAGCAATACCTTTACTTTACTTTCGCAGTTTCTTTGCATCCTCTCCTTTCCGTGTTTGGAGTTCTTTACTGGTTACTGAGTATGAGTACCAAATATCCATGTGGATTTGGAAACGTTCCTCACTCTTAGTTTTCTATCTGGCTATCTGTTTTAATCATGTTTGCAGCTTTGGTAATTTTAAGTATATCATAGTTTAAAAATGCCTTTGATTTGCTTGTGTATTTTCGATTGCCTTTCCGAAATCTAATAATTGTAAATCTGACATCTAAGGACTTCGAATCCCGTTGCTTTCTGGAAAAGTAGTTAGTGGCACATTTGTCATCCATTATCTCATAATCAGTGCTTGCCGTAATTATCTAACACACAAAGCGGCGACAATCGGATCATCAACATGCAGATAAAGATAGATGTTGAAGACACAGAAACAGAATACTGTTCGACAGAAACATCGTATTTTGAAACTACTCCAATTCACGGGTTTACGTTCGCCACGAAAAAATGCCAGCCTCAGCTGAGAATGTTTTGGAAAGGCGTTACCGTGGTTGCACTTGTGGCGGTATTGAGTCAGTCAGTAACAGCTTGTATGAAATGGTGGGATCAGCCCGTTTTTACTAGTACGCAGAAGATACATAACTACAGTATGGAACTTCCCCAATTAGGAATCTGTATACCAGAAAGGTTTCGTTATTCTTGGTATGATATGTATGACATCAACGCAACACTTCAGGAATACATCAACTTTCCTTTTGTGATGGGTATGGTGAATCATTTCTACAATATTCAGGTATATTCAAGGCTATAAATGAGCTAGCTACCATACTTAATTGATAACAAAAATTTAAAATTCGGAAATTTGAATTGAATCTTCAAATTTGTACTTTTTTCAGTTAAGGATTAATTTTATGAACTTATATTACAAACTTATAAAAATTATAAACGCATATTCCAAGGCGGTTGACACTCACGTAATTCACAGCACTTAGCATCGCAAGCCAGTCCTTTCCGCGTAAAGTTTTTAAAACATCAGTTTTGGATTTTTCATTGTCTTGTTGTCGGTTCTCTTGTTCAGACTATTTCATCGGAGGACAACATTTGAATATGTGGTAATTTTTGGGGTTTGGTGGACTAGGGCATGTAGTATACATACATACATACATGCATACATACATATATATATATATACATATATATATGTATATATATATATATATATATATAATGAGAGGATTGAGCCTCAGTTGGAGTGTTAAGATCCGGAGTAAAGACATGTGTTTCTCTGGTAGGCACGTCACAACAGGTTGAAACACCGGATGCGCTTAAAATAGACATGTCAAGCACTTTACTGCTAAGATATAATTCCATGGTTGCAAATAGGTCTGAAGTCTGCTAGAAAAGGGCTTGCGTATGAAAATGGCAGCAACCACAGTTTGGTGCTAATATGCTAGCTTACAATTTGTTGAAATGTTCCTGTAAGCGTTTAAATACTCAAACTTTTACTGAAACTTAAAATTTAGGTTTTACACAGTTTCAGAATTAAATATGCAGGTTAAGACAGGTGCAACACTTGAGTCTCTTGGAAAATTCTCAGGCAAGTAAAATATCGATTTCATTTGGTGAATTTTGTAGCCTTTTACTGCTTTCAGTGTACGTTACATTCAAGGTGTACATTGATTTGAAATCTAGATTTAGGTAATTCGTGTGGATTACGTTTAAATTAGGTTTAGTCAGTTTAAGCTGAAGACCGAGGTTTCAGGAGCCCAGTCTGTCGGACTTTTGGTACTCACACACATTTCTTCGTTTTTCAAATAATTATCAGGGTAATAATTTGCCTTTTTAAACAAATATTAGGAAATGCATGCAAGTGAGAATTGGATGTCAGGTTGCCAAGTCAAAATATTACTTTTTACAGTTGACAAAGGAAATCCTGAACAATTTTTCAAGTCGGATTCGGATATTAGAGCAGCAGTATCAACTATTACTCAAAAACACAAATTCTAGTAATTTCCAAAATTTGCTGGACAAAGGCTCCTATAGCTGCCAAGAAATTATTCAATCTTGCTATGCAGCTAGCACTGGATCGTTAATTGAAAATTGCGCCCATTCTAAACAAGTCAGCCCACGTGGTATTTGCTGCCAAACAAAGAATGCTAGACAGCTAGCCCCCGGATCTGACTATGGAATGGAAGTATTGATACACTTACCAAGATTCACGAATGATCACGGAACAAGAGCATTTAACCTTCCATTAACAGATGGAGCAGATTTTCGACTGTATGACATGGACACTGGATTCATGGAAATTACTGGACACTCATGTCCAACTGGAGCTGAAGTAAACGTTGAACTGGAGCTACGGAAAGATGTTTACATTTCTCGTCCAGAATTTCCTTGTAAGGATGATGGAGAAAACCAAAAATTTTGTCTTCACCGATGTTTGTTCCAACACGTGTTAGAAGTATGCAAATGTGCCCCTTACGAAATATGGCAAATAGGAAAATCCTTTCATAAACTATGTGAACCATCTAACGTGGCTATGTGCGTGCTTCCAATTATGATAAACCAAAGTACTATCGGTGACGTCATCCAAGACTGCAGAAAAGGATGCAAACCGCGCTGTTCCCAGTCATTTTTTAGAAAGACGCTTTCATACAATCGGTACGTTCACAATATACCTTTGATATATACATTTGATGTTGGCGGTGTCACATTAACTGCCTAATCTTGTGTTGTCTTTGAGGTAGCAAAGCTCGGCGAAGCTCAATCCTGGTGTTTCTGTGCACGAAAAGAATTTCTCGGAAAACCGGACTGAGATGTTTTACAGTCTATATTGTGACACCACATTTTAACCAACAACACCATACACTCACTTTTGGAAAAGCTATTGGAAAGTGTTACTTTTACCAAAATGAAAAACAGAATAGCTCTAGTTCTTCATAAAACTTGAATTTGATCTAATTGCTAACGACTGACTATGCATTGCTGGACTGAATAATAACGCCTAATGAGATGATATATACTTTTAATTTATGAATCAACATCGATCACGTAACTTTTTATGTTATATAAATATAACCAAAACTACGTAAGAGAATAGCATCAGGAATTCTTTCCACTGTGCCCTGTATTTATTCTACCAAGGATGTTCGGTGAGTTAATTCAAGCACTTTCCTTCGGCCCCACCTTCAGTTAAGTACATGCTTTCACATAAACGCGTTTATACTCCCTGATCAAAAAATTTGCCTAAAGCTTATGGCAGCCAAGCTAATTGATTGTTTAGTTAAGTTTAGTAATATAACGAGTTTACATTGGTTATGTAAGCTCGACTAAGCCTGTGTCCACAGTATCGTGGCATTTTTGTGCTATTTCTCATGACCCAAAAATTGTAGCAAAGACATAAATTCATATTCACGGAATTTTAAACTATTCCCATGTAGCAGAATATTGCGGAGACAAGAAAATGACACAAAGTCTAGGAATTAATTTGTGATCAAACTGACATGATTGACTAATGATACTTGAGGTGGTGATTCCCTTTGGTCACATAAAGTTTGTACCATTATTACTCATTCATTACTTGGAGTTAAGAAGCCATTTTCATATCAAAATGTAGCGCGACATTTTCTCTTTTTAGTGCATGCCACGAAACTAACGTTGCTTTCCTAAAATATTTTTAACACATTTTAAAAGAAGTATAATTTTCCAGAATTTTTGCAGACTCGAGTAAATTTTTTCGCGAGACATCGGTTATATCATTCGTTACCTCCATCAAATAGCTGGGGACGATTTTTTATTTATTGTGAAAGCGCTCTTCGTTATAGAGAAATAAGCTGAAATGTGTGCGTTACCTGTATTTTGCCTACTTTTTCCAAATTTGTCAAGCGATTACTTTAGCTAGAAAGCAGCAATCGGGACAACTAAAAAATCGTCCCTGGGTATATTTGTGCAGAACACATTTGTTCAGTAACAGCCCTCCAGCTTGCATGGTGAATGCTCCACAATCTTTGGAAAAAAATTGGTCGTGTTTTTGCAAAAATTACATTTTTCGTGATAGCAGCCTACAGGATAGCAGTTGGAAGACGATCATGCGTCGGATAGTTTGTCCCTGTGAGATCTTCAGATCGACGTCCTTAGTTTGATTTTACGGCTTGCGTAGTTCAAGAAATGTTGGATTATTTGATTTCTGCAAAAATGACAAGTTTTCGAAACAAGAAATTCTGCTATATCTCACGGTAGAGAAAAGCTAGAAACTTGCTTTAAGAAGCAAAAGTGTGAAGCTCAACGAGATCTTTCGAATGAATATAATCATAACTGTGTAGCTCGTGCCAAACGTTCAGAAATTAGGACAAACCACTCTGACCGGAAATCTCTAATTTTTGAACCGGGATTGCGCGGAGGGTGTTAGAACGCTAAAAGAACTTATTTCGGAAAGTTTCGTCAAATTTCATCTTGATTTACGCCGCCAAATAGCAATATGTGCCCAAAAGGAATCACCACCTTAAGGGGGGTCCATGTTTGGTCGATTTATCGACCATCTCCGATTTTGCTCATTTTCATATATTTCGTTGTCCGATTGGTATATTTTAACGAGTTTTTGAAATTAAAGTAGGATCTTTTATTATCGAGTAATTATCGTTTAATTATCGTTTAATTATCGAGTAATTTCGCCTCAAAGTTGATGGCAGCATGTGTTAAACATAGGAAACGAAAAAAGTGGTGATCTTTCCGTGCGCCAGAGAAATCTCGCCAACGATAAAACGAAACAGTTCAACGTCCAGTTTATGTTACAAATACGATCAAGAAGGGTGATTTGTAGGAAGCGGAATCTTAATTTAGGCCTTAAGATTTTTTAATTAATTTTTGAAGTTTGAGAGCAGGCAAATTTGACTGTTTTGCAACGTTGAAATTGGGGTCAGCAAATTTTCTGAAAGCTGTAGTAAGGCCTAATTAAAAATTCCACTTCCTACAAAGCACAGTTTATGACAAGACATTTCGAACAATACCAATTGATCCTGGTTAGCTCTGCACGATTTCGAGATTTCTCTGGCGAAAATTCTGAATTTTTAGCAAAATTTCGGAGATTCGTGCTTTTTGGCAGATAACATAAGGCTATCGCAACACAGACCTACAAAATGCTAGACTACCTATTTGCGCACCATTATTGATGACTTTAGGTCAAGTTTGGATACAAATGGTACAGGTTAGTACACTCAGTTGGTCGCTGGGGTCAAGTATGACGGTCTGACGACCACAATCTCAAAAATGGCGATTTGCAAATTTTTCGAAATACGTTACATTTTATATCAATCAAAAGCTCTCATTGTCGGAAACATTTTTGCTTGTTGGACCTTAGCCCGCAAATGCGCCAAATTCTAGTTATCGGCTGTTAAATGATTGTCGTGGCCAAGGCTTTCCAGCGACGGTGCTACTCCTTAAAATCACTAAATAAAACCATAAAGTAGACCTTCCCCATTAAAAGTTACCCTAAATCCTTTGTTTACATCAGTTATCAAACATATAACCGAAAGCTCCATTCTCAAGGATGTTCTGGTGTAAATTGCCTTTATTTGCTACGGCACCGTCGTTTTCACCCGTTTTCAAATTGCATGCAATTAATAGCCGGTTACTCGTTAAAGTACTGAAGGAAACTACTCAAAATTTAAACTTGATGTGCAGGACATGTATGATAAAATTTTGTGTGAAAATGAGCAATATCCGTGGCCATAAAAGTTTTCATGGTGGACTCCCCCCCTTAATCGCTATAATTTTCCCGTTCCCGGCCGCAACCATTTGGCTAGTGAGTCAATCACACAATGTTACTTAGTTCAAGGCAGTTCCCCTGCCGAAGTTCAAATGAACACACAGGGCGTTCCATGAGGATTAATGCAAAGTTAGCGTAAGAGTTTTCAACTTTTACTTTATTATGTACTCCTAATATTACTCTTTAACTGTTTGCCCTAGACTTGCTTATAATTGATACTTGCTGGAGTTATTCTCTAGTTATTTGGTATTTGTTCAAGTGGCAAATGCTAGCTGAAATTGGAAAACATATTTTGAATTGACGCTCTCCAATGTCTTACCTATTCAATGTTCCCATCACATTTGTTAATCTTATAATAAATGTTACATCGAGTTCAAGGGTTTAAACTGTGACTTTATTTATGGATTTCTACAAGTTCTCATGCTTTTAGGTATTCAGGCTTGAATACTATTCGTCGTGGATTTGGAAACATGAGAAATGATCACCTGTCTATTCGACTCTTTTATGGAAGTCTTCAGTATGTCTTAACTGAACAATTTTATGATACAACACTGAATGATATCTTTGGCAGTGTGGGTGGTATCTTTGGACTATGGGCAAGTTTTTTAATATTTTTTGGAATAAATAAAACGTATCAAAAGGGAATTACGTTTTAATAAAACATTTTTGTTCAACTATTTGAAAGACTGAAGTATCAGTATAAAACAGCAAGAAAATAGTATGCACCTACAATGAACTACGAATCGGACACTGAAAACGGTTAATTTGTTTTGGTTATATATACATATTAAGGTTCTGTCCAAACTTTTCTGGCGAGAACTATGATTTAGAGCAGCGAGCAGTGAAGTTCTAGAGCTCTGAAGTGCATTCCTGCGTATCCAAACAGTCCATGCCAGACCAGTATGTAATTTTAACGTTTTGTAAGGCATGAGACATGAATTTAATGTTTAAAATTTTTCTAGGTTGGAGGCTCTATTTTGAGTCTTGTTCATGCCGTTATTCATGTTTGGGTCTGTTGTAAGAACATTTCCTGTTGCGAATCGTAACTAATTTTCACCGAATCGCTGTCTACGTCTTGTGACAAAAACAGATGGACAAATTGTATTATTACTTATAGTACTTTGAGATTTTACGCTTTATTATGAAAGTAATGTCAACGTTTGTGGATCCTAACAAACGCTAGCTTTGCGTACTATTAAAATATATTTTCTACCTTTATTAATTTCTACTCCCGTTAATTAATTTCAGTTTCATGCACAACAGTCGCTGCGTTTTATATGGTTTCCTATGTGCCCTTAATGGGTCTATTAGCTTGTTGGTGATTTTATATTTTAATGGATGTATTAGAAAGTACGTGCACAAGTTGTTTTTCTGTTTTATGAAGTTAAAATTAAGACACTCAGGGTTATATAATGGGATCTAGATGTCTTTCTGTGGTTAACTTAACGGTTGAGACGAGCAGCGGTGGAAACAACTTCTCAATTGATTCAACTAAATTGATTAATATGACACATTCATACATTCCATCACCAATTCAGTAATTTTCATAAATTATTTAAAGAGCTATGACACTGAATAAAAGGTTTCAAAAGAGCTTCAACACTGAACCACTAAAGAGCCGCACATTTGATCGTATAAAACAGCTAACTGTATCATCGCGAATGTAGCTAAACTTCCGTTTGATATTAGACTGTTGGAAAAGCAAAGAGATAAACTCTGCGCTGCTTGACTGCTAGAATGTATAGGACTGGTAACAGCCTAGATTTGTGATAAAACCTGTTGAGTAATGGTCAAATCGTCAATTAATCACGATTGAAAAAATTTAATAAAAGTCTATTTTGAGCACAAGAACAAAACGTCAGATTTGACAGAGGTTGCTGAATGCCTTACAAATTTACCTTTTATGTTTGCAAGCTTCTGAAAAATACAGTGCGCTCGTACCCCATACTCTCTATGTTTAATTTAAAAATATACCGAACTCGTTCCTGCTAACCAAATGCTAGGTAAACAAATGAAACATCCAGTAGTGTGTTAGGATCAGTCCCAGTTTTTGAAGAACAAATATTGTTATGCACCAGAATTGTTTGTAGCGAAATGATTTTTTCTTTAATATACAATTGATTAGCGCTCTATCTGGATAAATTGGATATTAGTACTACATGTAGAGTTCAGGCTTGAGGCCATTTAATGCTTTTCTGCCTTATATGGACACTCTTCCAAATCAGCCAGGGTAGGGTAGTTGCGGGAGCAAGACCCATCTTGCCCCAACCCCTAGATACACGCCTGGCTCGGTTGGCTGTCTCCTAAAATCTTGTTTCTGTCTAGTACTACACTATGTCTTAATCAAGACTGGGTTCAATTTGCTTAATGAGATATGGAAAACAAATGGGTATGTTACTGAGCCATTTAGTTATAATTAACTGTCATAACTGTTTGACAAATAACAGGCGATGCTTTTCAGCACGTTGTGGACTACATTTGTTATTACCGTCGACATACTATACTTAGTAGCATGTGTACATAATAGAGATGAGCACGGCCGCTGACAAAATTCGGCCCGGCCCGGCCCGTCAAAAGCAAATTTCGAAAGTTCAAATAACAACATTATTTCAAAGGCTTCAATGAATGGTGGAAACGCTAAATTAGGCTTTGAAATTTTATACTTTCTGTAAATAATCAGAATGAGTAAATGTAACGCTAATTTTAGTGTCAGTTGACAAAATTGTTTAGAGTTGAATCGGTCCGTTTCTGCCCGCTCCGGCCCGCTGTTAAAAATTTTCTCTACCCGGCGCGGCCAGGCCAGCTAACAAATGGATGTCGACCCGGCCCAGCCCGCGGGCCGGGCGGGGCCTGGATGGGCCGAAATGCTTATCTCTACTCTAGTACATGATAACTAAGAGTGTGACAAACGTCTTTCTTTTAAAGTTTGTGAACCAATGTTAAGCTAGAGGAAGTATACGTTAAACTATGCAATCAGTTAAGCAGATAATCCAAACAGTTTTGGCTGGGTCAGTTGATTATCTTGGTGGAGGGTGGAGAAACAAGTCAGAAACCAGAAGTTCTCTTCTAAAAACTAGAGAGGTAAGCAAATTTAGTCAAGTTAACTAACTGATGGATACCTCCTAATGTTTATCGACCTTCCCAACACATTCTCTCATTTTGATGGGACTTAGGTGTGTGGAAATTCAATGCAGAGATGAGAGGTCGCACAGTCTTTGGCTTTTCTTCTTGATATCGGAAATATACAAAGTTGTAGATAGTGAATGTGTCAATCGGTTCAGACAGCAGCGCCGGTATGGTACAAAAATTAGCTGCAGTAGCACTGATATATACTGCTGTTTGTATGTGGTATCGAATGTGAACGTATTGGTAAGATGTTTCAAAGCTGCTTGGGGTTAACCTTTATTTTGAACCTTTATGCGGAAACTCGGACAGCATACTTCGCTTTTCGTTCAATTCTCCTCTGGCAGCTGTCGTTATTTGTCGAACACCCAAGAATGATGAGAAACTCGTTCGCTGTTTAGATTATTGAAGCTAATAATTGAAAGACATTTTTGATGAGGACACTAAACATTTGTTTAAGTCAAGACACACTGGCGTACACCCATAAATTATTAAAAATTAAACGAGAAAATGTGTCTGTTTCCTGAAAGGTTAGGTATTTTAAAAACAAAAACTCCTTCAAAGCGTGCTCTGCAGTGTCCGATTGAATTCAGTTGAAATTAACTCACGAAGGTTTTCATCAAATGGCAGCAGCTATTTTTGTCCAATGTGAATTTATCCATCAAAAAGCGGCGTCAACTCAATACTTACATCTGACTTGCCAAGTGACCTTCAGCCTCACCTGTTCACATATTAAGCCAGTCAGCTTTGTAGCAAACCTGTTCTTATTAATGACAGCTGTTACTTGAAGGTTTAAACTAATTAGAGAATTTTAGTTTTAATCTTAATCTATCAACCAATCAATCAATTCACCAATCATCCAATCAGTCCTGAGATGACAGGTGACAAGTCAGTGATCTAGGCCAATTAATCAATGCTTAGTTGATACACAGCTTAGCTTATGAGCTAGCAACGCATTAATATTAATATATCAGATAAACGAAACTCTTTAGGCCAGCAGTATTGCGTGAGAGAAAACGTTTCAAGTTCCTTCTAGAGAAACCACAGTTATCATCATTGAAAAGCAAGAACGATAAAGCTCAAGATTCGGATTTTCGAGTTTTTGACTATTAATTACTAAAACACCTGTCTTTCAAGATGATACTTGTATTTTGACGGTTGCTTTAGTGTTGAAATATATCCACCCTCCTGTATCACCTGCACTAGTTGGTTTCCAAATGTCCTATACTTGATTATTTTTCTCACTGACTTTCTTTCAGATCTTTCTCAAATAGATACTTACTAGATAGTAGAGATGAGCACGGGCCGGATTTTTTCGGCCCGGCCCGGCCCGGCCCGCTCCAAAATCTTGCTCGGCCCGGCCCGGCCCGGCCCGCTGTCAAAACTTTTCGGCCCGGCCCGGCCCGCAAACTAACAAAATTCGGCCCGGCCCGGCCCGCCAAAAGAAAATTTCGAAAATATAACTAACAATATTATTTCAAAGGATTTAGTGAGTGCTGGAAACGCTAAATTATGCTACGAAATCTTAAATTTTGCTGTGAAACAACCTGAATGAGCAAATGTAATGCTAATTTTAGTGATTTGACAACATTTCTTAGAGTCTAACCGGCCCGTTTCGACCCGTTCCGGCCCGCTGTTGAAAAATTTCTCGGCCCGGCCCGGCCCGGCCCGCGGGCCGGGCCGGGGCGGGCCGGGCCGGGCCGACGGGCCGAAATGCTCATCTCTACTAGATAGATAGATTAGGTCTTAGGCTACTTAGGTTTTATTGAACGAACAACGTAATTAAAATTTCCTTGAAAATATCTATACATCTGACCGTAAGAATAGGCATCTAATGAAATGAAATGTAATGAAAGGTAATGAAATAATTCCGTAGCAGTTTATTTCATAGACCACAAAATTTCATCTGGTGAATAAGCTGTTAGGATATCTCTCATGGCTGCTTTACATAAGTCACTGACAAATATGTATACATGTCAAATGTGAGATAATTTTAACCTGACACATTAACATAGGGTCGGGTCCGGGGGTGGCTTGTCCCCAGAAAATTTTGAGGGTTCTAGCACGTTGAACTGAAAGTTTCAAGGGGGCTTGCACCTCAAGAATGAAATGATGAAATTTTTGGAAAAATTAACGCTATTTTTATTAAAATTTACCACAAAAGCTTCAGTTTTTAAAGAAAAATTTTAAAATAGAAAATTTTAGTTAAAAAACTGAAATTTTTTAAAGTTTTAGTGAAAAACTAATTTTTCCGGCTATTTTTCTTACTCTTTCGTCATTGTTTCGTTACTCCTTGTCCTTGACGGCGGTAGGGCTCATTCCTTGTCAGGGTTGGGGGGTTGGACGCCCAGACTCTCCCCGCGTTAACCTACACTGACGACTTTAGTAGTTTAAGATCAAATGCTTCCTCGAATGTTGAATCTCCAACCTGAGGCCCAAGTAGTGTTAACTTGAGACATCACGGGTTCGCAAGACAAAAACTTCTTCACTTTTTTGTTAAAGAAATTGCAATGTACTGGAGCTTTCACTGAAACACTTTTTCTGCAACAAGTTCTCAATTTTTTTTTCCACGCGCGTGTGTGTGTGTGTGTGTGTGTGTGTGAGAACAAACCAAAATGGGCCTTACGGACTGAAGGGAGGGTCGCCGGATACCAAATTTTATAGTCACCGATTTCGCTTATTTTTGCTATAATATAACATACCTCCGTATGTGTCTAAAACAAATTGTTAGGGTTCAGGATTAATCCAGTTGAGTGATATTGCAGTTCAAATCCCTACAATTTAGTATTTACGAATATGTGCCTCGCTGAGGGCTTCGAAGTCTTGTTCACAAAGGATGATGAAAGACCGCCGCATAACCAATACATCAAATTAAACACTCTGTCTGGGGCTATTTATGGCTGTACAAATGACAATGATACGCCAAATAGCTTGCAAGTAACGGTGCTTGAACGATTTGATCAAACTCATTCCGATTGTTATTTATATAGTATATATATACTTCAAATTTAAAATTTTAACGCGCTCTATCTTCCTCACACTACTTTGTAGAGGCTTGGTGCAAGGAGATAAAATATTCAGAATATCGAGAGCTTCAATTTGGTATAAAATTTGGCTATCTTTTGGAAAATTTGAAAATTTGGCATTTTTTGACTATAGGGCTCCGTCATCGAACTGAGGTAAGCATCCACAGTTCAACGCCAGCAACTGCCGTGAAACTAAGCAAACATCTTCTTTTCATATGTGAAAATTTGGTTGGAATGTCTTGGGTTTATTTATCCTGACTTATGGACCATTATATCCAAAAATTTGAGGAAATGGCGTATTTTGAAGCAAAACGCCAACGCGGTGACCAAACGTGTGATCTACGCCCAAACAGCAGGGATCGTGCGAATGGAAATGGAAGCTCTTTTTGTGTACTGCGCTAATACGCGACTCTTATGCAGTGAATGGTTAATTCATTGCATGACGCAGCATTTCTTTGGTGACACTTGTGTAAATCAGAATTGTGCAAAAACCAACCTCTTCCAAATTTGAAAATTTCTAGAAAATCGCTGATTTAACTCAAAAACACCTCATATAGTTATTAATACGCTATGTAGTCCAGATGAACATTCTGGCAAGTTATAGCTCCTTGGCTCTTGCACAGTGTTCAAGCTTTTGGTCACCCAGAAATTTACTTTATTGGTTTTCTCATGTTGAACACATGTCGGGGTTACCTTACCTTTGGAGGGCTATTGTGAATGAAAGGTAAAGTTTTGCAATAAACGCAACTGTCTTGTTTTGCGGACCCATGGGGAGTCCAAAATATGTGAAAATGAGAAAAATCGGAGATTGTCGAAAATTGGCGACGCCCCCCCTTAAGGACCTTCCGAACTCTAATCAGACGTGCTATTGCTTCGCGTCATGGTGACCCAGCTGAATTTCAATTTCAGTCATATAAGTCTTTTTATGTTTCTAGGCCCTTACAACCAAATACGTGTGATTAAATTTAATGTCGATATAATACGTCATTAGTACGTCATTTTGTTATATTATCTCTAGCTATATATGAGCACAGATCAATAATAAACTGCTTTAATTAAGACAGTAAAATTTTCAATCGTTTCATTTAATTAATTCATTTATTCAATCATTTAATTTGCAATTTACATTGATAGTTTATTCTTTCTGTTCAAGGTTTGTCCAAAGTGATTACATTTATGTAGTATTAAGCATGTCGTGCAGTGCAAAAACCACAGGCGTTAATGGTGTTAATGATGCAAAGCTGACCGTTAAAGAACCCAACTTTTTTTACAACTACTCCAATTCATGGATTTTCCTTCGTCACTGCTTACTGTCACCCGACGTTGAAAATTTTCTGGAAAGCGGCGACAGTTTGTGGACTGATAGCCGTGGTGGCGCAGTCTGTGATAGCGTGTCTGAAACTGCATAACCAGCCAATCTTGACCAGTATTCAAAAGATACAAAACTACAGTATGGAGCTTCCCCAAGTGGGAGTTTGCGTGCCGGCGCGATTTCGCTACACGTGGTACAGTGAGTATAACGTAGATAGCTCTCTTCAGCAATACATTAATTTTCCGTTTGTCCTAGGCATGTTCAGCCACGCTTACAACCGTCAGGTAACTTTAACTGATTGATAATACTGCTCAGGGTATCTTGATCAAGCAAAGTATTTGCTGCTTTAAAGTACTGGTATCACTTTATAAAGATTTGACCTTGTCCACTTGAATTTATAACAAAAACAAGCAAGAGTTTTGTGCAAAATTTGTTGGGATTCGTGCAGAATTTAGGCAGAATCTGCAAATTGATACCAACGTATCACAAAGGCCCTGCTGCGAGCAAATTATTTTTGTATCTGTGAACTTGTCTCAGAAAAGTTTGAGCCAGATGCAAGAATATAGGTCAATCTAGAGACATCAGATTGAGAAACATGGAGTCTATTATCGCTGGATTCAAACTGTACCAGCATTGACTTGTGTTTTAAAATTTTTCAATTTTGTTTTTCAGTGCAAAATACCGTGTTTAAAAATATCTATAGCATAATGAGTACAGCGTGCTGTGTGGCAGCTTCGCAAGACAGCTCAGTACTTTAAAGGCGTTGTTCGAAATAATTACTTGCACATAAATAGTGATAAAATTACCCAACAATAACCGATGCGTTGCGACACATAGCTGAATTAACCATGTATATATACGCCAGCACTGGTTGTTTGGACTCTGTAAACTAGTTTACTTAAGTTTATGTAGCAACAGTATTCCATATACAGAAAGGTCTGCTTTCGCTGTCGCAGTACCTAATTTGCATAACATTTATATATACTACATTGACATTCTTCATGTACTGAAACTGAATTTCATGTGCATTTTATAGGAGGCGACATAGAAACCACTATCTGCATGTTAAATGTCTTTAAAAACCGATTATAGTAGACCTGCTGCGCCGAGGCGCAGCAGGAATAACTGATGCCTTCTAAGTAAGCAATATGGCTATATATTCTTATTTTGTGAGCAGTAACTAAGAAACAACAGTCAAACGTACAGAATACCTGTAATGGATTCTCTATGCATTTTCTTAAAACTATGACCAAGTGAATAAAAAGTCGTTTCTGTTGCCAAAACAGTGAAACACCGTACGGCATAAATAGTTTTGAAACATAAAGCTCTGGTAACTTGTAAGCGTCGTATGCGTGGTATGACTAACTTCCATTATTTTATGTTGAGTCAAATCAAACCATTCGACTGCTTTGCGGTCGGGAATGTGGATTTAACTTGCCCTTCAGAATCAGAAGTTTACATCCACAAGCCTGTCCATAAGGCGACCAGTGCATGAAAAAGAAGAGCAGGATTTTTTACTCCACTGCTTCTTAACGACATCTGGATTATTCTATATAATTTTAATAGGCAACTTGAATCTAGGCTCTAATCAGTTCCATTTAATATAAATAGCTACAGTTAAACCTCATAAGTAGGTCCTACGTACTACAGACACCACCTTTATATGGCTTCCCAATCAGTTTGATATCTGAACATGAGCATACTATTTCAGCTGATGTATGATGTCTACAATAATCTAACTTCGAAGTCAGAAGCAATCAAAGAACAATACCAGCAGCTGCTATTAGACACCAACTCAAGCGATTTTGCCGATTTGGTAGATAAGGGTTCCTTCACTTGTGAAGAACTTGTCAAAGATTGTTATTTCGAAGGTTCAAGCAAGTCAATAGAAAATTGCACTACGGCTAAGCAAATTAGTCCACAAGGAGTTTGCTGCCATACAGCGAAAGTAAATCAACTAGCTCCCGGCTCCACAATGGGCATAGAGGTAACGGTACGAATACCGACACCTCTGAATGCGCATCAAATACGAGAATTCAATTTGCCGCTTACGAATGGAGCCTACTTCACACTGTATGATATCGAATCGGGATTGATGGACTTTAGCAGTCACAGCTGTCCGGAAGGCAGTGTAGTGAATATAGAGCTTGAATTGAAGAAAGAGTCTTATCTTCCTCGTCCAGATTTTCCCTGTCAAGATAATGGTGAAAATGAAATCGTCTGCCTTCACCGCTGTATGTTTCAACGAATATTCAAAGCATGCAACTGCTCTCCGTATGAGATTTGGCAAAGTAGAATCACTTCGGAAAGACTTTGTCAACCATCGGATGTCGCTAACTGTGTGTTTCCAAAGATAGTTGAGCCACAGAGAATGAACGAAGCAATCCTTAACTGCAAGCATTCTTGCAAGCCGCATTGTTCTCGTACTTTGTTTGCAAAGACACTTTCATATGCTGCGTAAGTTTACAGACAGGGCTTGAATGGACAGCCTAAGTGAAGTGACTCTTCCATAGAAACCCACAAACACACGCACACACACAAACAAACACACACACAGACAGACACACACACGCACACACACACACACACTCACACAAAAATACACACACATACATGTACATACACGCACACACACTCTTTGACTTCGAGCTAACCGGATATTAAAACAATAGCCCAAGGAATATCAAATTTCAACTCTCAGAACCGGAAAGTGACCGGCCATTCGACTGCTTTGCCACCGGTCAAATGAAAATGGCTTCATTTTATACCATACACTATGCCAAAACGCACAGTTGTTCAGTGTACCAGGCCGGAAATATTTTTTCGTTTTTTGAACAGGACGCGACCATAAATCATTCAATTTGGTTCAAACCAAAATATTGTAAGCAAACTAAATTCAACCCGAGGAGAAACAAAAGATCTACTCAGCAGAACTGTACGAGAAGCCCACTTTACTGTGCAGCTATTCGAACTCAGACATTCAGTTACGGGCCATGGATTGGACATGAATGAATTTCGGAAACGTTTTGGGCCAAGGACCAACATGATAAAGTATGAGTCATTTGGCATGTTTACCATTTTTTAGGATTTAGCATTTACTGTCACAAACGTACAGTAACTTAAATTAAAAGAAAATTAAAATAAAAAAGATGGAAATATCACCAAAATATGACCACCTGTTGCATAAATTTTACTTACCACTTTGGCTAATCACATCTAAATCAAACTACGTTATATTCCTTTTGCTTTCAGATATTCTAGATCCGCTACTACGTTGTGGGGTTTGGAAGATCTCAGTAAAAATATCCTTTCTATAAATATATTTTATGGCAGTCTTCAGTATGTGCTGAGCGAGCAATTTTATGGCACATCTTTCAACGACTTATTTGGTAGCATCGGCGGTATATTTGGACTATGGGTTCGTTTTTTGCAGTTTTTGTCCAGTTTACTTATTGTTTGTTTGCTGGTTTTTTTAGTACAGAGAACATTGTAACGGATGGTTTGAGTTCATTTAGATCACAGGGTAATCGTAGTGCCACTTGTTGAGGATAGCTTCAGTTATTTCTGGTCAACATTAAAGCACTCACTATTTATTTCTCCACCAGTTCGCTTAACAGTGTATTTTTAAAGGATTTCTTCCAGGTGGGCATTGTGCGATGGGCTCTCGGGACGACTTGGGAAAAATCTCGGGACGGCTTGGGAAAAAACGTTTCGGGGAGCGGAAAAGTTAGCTTTTGCAAACATCAGCCAATATTAATATTTTTTGGAATATTTTGCATATTTCCCAAAAATGTTCAGATTTTAGGCTAAGAATAGAACGTTTTACGGAACAAATCTCCGGCGAAGCAAGAACATTTTTAAAAAACATTTTTTTCAAAGATTTGGGAGCCAGAAAACTCTAGGGGGACAGCATAATCCGAGAAAGCTGTGATGTCATAGATTTATTTCTTTTTAAACTTTCTAGGTTGGCGGCTCCATTCTTAGTTTAATTCATGCCCTGATATATGCTGTTTGCTGTTCAAAGAATGTGTCACACACACAGGAAATACCTTTACAGGAAAAGCCACATTTTTGAAACTATTCAGTTGTAAACAACAAAACTGCAGTCAAGGAAGTACCTGATTTATAAAACAGTTATGTACTCAATCTCTAGGATGTCTAATTGCACAAAGTCTGGTGATATATAACTAACAATACTACTGGAACGGAGACTAACCAAACTCTTAAATCTTTTTGACTTCACACATATCATTCTTTCCTTCCTTCTTTAAATCCAGTTATTCCGCAGGAATGAAAGCATTGTGATCTCCGTTCGGACTGAAAACGTCCGGTTTTCTGCGTTGACGAGTCATCGACGCAGAACAGGCGATGGTGCCTTAGGTTAAAGCGGTTAGGCAGCGGGAATCGGTTGAGAAAGACGCTGAGACCCCGAAAGCGGTCCACTAATGTGATCAGGAGGTCGGGAATCGGACGACGGGCGTTCCGCTCCCGCCTTTTTCGTGGTGTCTGGACCAAGGATTTGGTCTACATGGCTTCGCCAGATGACAGAACCAACTTTAACTTTGTTAAAGACTGGAGAGGTTCTCTGCTTAATAACTCCTTAAATCACTTCAGTTTCCGTTGCCCTCAGTAGTCCTTTACCCAAACGTTTTGGCCCACGACAAACGGCCGGTTTTGGACAGAATTAGGACACGTAGCCTTGGGGAGTGGTTTAAGCAAATCGAGGCGGTTCCGCAGCTTCTCCCCTTTTAAGTAATCGGATGAAGACTTGTTCACAGAGTTAGAGTGGAGCGATAGACAAACAGGAATTTATCTAGTTTTTCTTTGTTCGAGCCGACGGTTCCTTGTATGCGCTTGAAGGTGTTCTTGAAGGTTTGCACAAATCAGTCAGCTGGGCGATAGGTTGACTGATGGCATGGAGCCTGTATAAATGTGCTCGAACCCACATCGCGCTTTGTGTATGATTTAAACTTGAACGAATGGAAAGGCGCCCAGTTGTCTGTTACAATGTGAGCTGGCAAACTGAAACGGTCAAAAATAGAGAAAAGAGTGGAAACAACAATAGAAGCTGAATTTGTGGCAATAGTGATAACTTCTGGCCATTTGCTATAACTGTCTACAAGTATTAGCCAGAGGGTATATAAAAACAGTCACTTAGTCAACGTTGGAATTGAAGGCCATAATAAAATGCTGAAAATTAATGGCCGATGAAACAATTAAACTGCAACATATCCAATGAAATTGAAGCCAAGATAAATGCTACCAAGAGTACATAATAACTAAGAGTGTGACAAGCGTCAAGCGCTTAGTTATCAGGCTTGGGACATCATCTGCTCGATAACGGCTGCCCCCCCCACAAATTAGACCCATCACTTCAAAGAAATTTGCACGCTATGTTTGTATGCTGAAGCTCGCAACAGACGCACATTGAACCAACTGACTAGTTGTGTTTTCGAGCTTTAGAACACAAACATAGCGTTAAAATTTCTTTGAAGTGATGGGTCTAATTTGTGGGGGGGGGGGGTCAGCCGTTATCGTGCAGATGATGTCCCAAGCCTGATAACTAAGAGCTTGACGCTTGTCACACTCTTAGTTATTATGTACTCTTGATGCTACCAAATAGAAACATAAAATAGGAATTGTTTTCAAAAGGGAAGGTTGCTGATGCCGCGATGTTCTTCGCAGGAATTGTTTAAGCAAAAATGATAGATAATCTCCACTTTCCACTGAAAATGCTTATAGAATATCCTAAATTTGCGTCGCATTTACACGTTCACTATCAGGGATGGAAACTGGGTCACGTTTTGTGACCCATGACCCACTCGAACCAAACGTAAATTTGACCTAGGCCTAAGGTGACCCATAAAATTTTAATATTTAGTGACCCAGACCCAAATGACCCAAACGTTTTCGTGACCCAGACCCAACTGACCCAAGAATTTTCCTGACCCAACTTTCCAACTTTCCCAACCCAACTGACCCAATAGAATAACGTTACACAGGCTGACTTTACCCAACCGAAATTGTCCCATTGTGCAACATCCTAACTTTCTTAATTTTTGCAATGACGCAGAAGAAGTGCAAGTACATTCCACTCATTTTATGAAACTAGATCAACAGTTTGTTTTTCTAACAAAAACACCAGCTAAACATGGGCCGGCGGTTTTCAATTTTGAATTACTAGATATGCAACCCGAGACAAGGTTTTTTATTTAAAGAAAATGTGAGACGAGTTATCTTTCGCGTTTTCCCAAAAGCCCTAACTTTTGATTTTTTGACGAACAATTTTAAAATGTTGCACGGGGAATACGAATTCAAAGGTCTAAATTTTTTCCACAATTAAAATTTTAACTTGGTAAGGGGAAGCCAAGGAAGGAAACTAAGGAACCAAAATTTTTCTGGAAGCATTTGTAGATTTTGCATTTAAAACGCTTTAAAACCATTTAGCTGGCATTATAATTTTAAAAATTTGCTCAAATTGGAAAATTTTCATTACTTTTTCAATAGTGATGGAATTGAAACAAATAATGCAGCCACTGCAGCTTTTGAGACCTGAGTGGTTGATGCTGTAAAATTTTAGAATCGTGACAATTTTCTTACAGAGCAGGTAGATTAAAGAATAAATGTAATGTCAAAAGGCAAAATAGATATGTCAAACAACTGTTCTGTAAACTTGTGGAAAACCGTATATAGTAGGTTTTCGTAACGAAAGTTACTACTTTTATAGAGAACGTTTATCCTTAGGGTTTTTTGTATGTGTTCAAATCTTCTTCTACTTTATCAAAGTTTCAGTTTTCTTGGTTGAAATCGCGTTCATCGCGACATTCCCAAGCGGCAATGTCCCGAATTTGCTTTCTTGCCTTTTTAGCGGCCTTCCGTCTGCTATGGCGCTGAGCACAATTTCCTTTATCTGGATCGGCAATCCTTGAAGTTGATGCTTCATTGTCTTGAGCAGGCCCTTTCCCCTTCGTTCCCAGTCCATCCTGAACACCACCAGATTCGGGACTGTCAATAGGCCCAGGTTAGCCGTACCCCCATCTGCATGCACCTCAGGCAGGCTTCTTTCCTTTCCTTTAGGTCCGTTGTCACCTTGCTCGTTTTGGGAATGAACCTTTCCTGTTTCTAGGGGATACAAAAGTTTTAGCGGTCTTTGTATTGTCTTTCCAAAACGAGTTTGAACGATGGCAGCTCTTGTCTTACCATCAAAACTGATCACCAAATTCTTGTATTCTTCCTGATTTCCATTGCCCTCTTTTCTGACCATCTTCCTTGATGAGGATAACATCATTCACCCTTGGGAATATGTACACCTCTCCTCGCATACGTGAGCGGTTATCTCTTTCTCGATCATTCCTTCCCAAACAATCAAAATCTACCATGGCATGGCTTCAGAACAAATCGGGTCTTCGGCACCATGACAATTTTCTTACAGAGCAGGTAGATTAAAGAATAAATGTAATGTCAAAAAGGCAAAATAGATATATCAAACGACTGTTCTGTAAACTTGTGGAAAACAGTATATAGTAGGTTTTCGTAATGAGAGTTACTACTTTTATAGAGAACGCTTGTACTTAGTTTGCATGTGTTCAAATCTTCTTCTACTTTATCAAAGATTCAGTTTTCTTGAAATCGCGTGCATCGCGACAAATCGATAGAAATGTGTCCACCTTGGTATATGTGCTTTTACTCTATATGTGGGTCGACTCAAATAGAATGGCAAAACAAGTCATACCTAACTAGTGATTTCTGCGAAATGACAACTAAATTTAACTAAGTTTTTAGTGATTAGTGATTTTTCAGAAATGATGGGTTTACCTTTAAAACTAGCTAAACTTCCACCACTTGAAACTTTAAAGATTCGGCAAGACTGTGACCCAGACACAAAATGACCCACTCAAATTTGCTGACCCAGACCCAAAGTGACCCACAGGAAGCTTGACCCAGACCCAACCTGACCCAAAGGTTTCCCAAAATTAGTGACCCCAGACCCAGTGACCCAAGCAAAAATTGCGACCCAAACGACCGATGACCCAATGACCCATGACCCAGTTTCCATCCCTGCTCACTATATCAGTATGAATTTTGAAATTATGATTTTAAACTTCTGGTCTAACTATATGTTGAACAGACCAATCCCCCAAAAATATGTTTTGAACAATAAATACAAATCTTCAATTCCTACATAAAAAGGTTCCTTCAACTCTGACAGCTATCAAGCCAGCCGGTTCAATTCCCTTTAGCTGCAAGCTGCATAACTTATGTAAACATGTGACCTTGAGAGATCCATCTAAATCCAATATGCTATCACATTTACTAACACTCACCTGGAATGCATTTGAAAACAGCATATCAAAAAGGTCTGAGCCGCGTGGGGTTGAAATCGTTTGAAGGCCTTGCCGCTTAAGAAAAAACGAATAGAACGATAACTGATAATGATGATTTTACATAAACACAAACATTTGGATGTTAGGTAACAATTTTTTAGCATTTCAAACACGGTTACAAGCATTCAACACGTGGTCCAAATCTGGGGGAGTCTACCCCGAATCTGATGAGGGGTCTGCCCCTAAAATTTCCAAAATTTTAAGGGGGTCTAAAAACTAGCAAAAACTGCAAATGTTTTAATTTTTTATCAAAAATTAGTGAAAAATAACGATTTTAGCCATTTTTAAGAAATTTTAAAAAAAATAGCCAACATTTTGTTTAAAATATTCAATTTTAGGTAAAAATTACTGAGGGGTCTGCCCTTTTTCCCTTCTCGCTGAGGGGGAGTCTGCACCCCCCCATTCCCCCCACGTTTTCCTATGGTTACAAGGGTTAGCAGCTTAAAGCTTGCAGTAAACTCGGTAGGTTTAGATATAAGAAAATACGTTTCTAGTGTACGAATAGTTAAGTTTTGAAATTATCTACCTGAATTTGTCTAACATTTTCTAGAAACAAATGAAAAACTGTGCAAATAAGGAAATTCCGTGTTACTGTGCATTTAACCGAGTTCTGTACCTTTGAATGGTGGCTTTCATCGTAACTGTTCATCCTGTACATAACTTTTGACTCAATCTCATGTTTCAAATAGTCACATATTAGGTTTCATTCTGTCTACTTTTTCAGGAACTTTACTATAGTAAAATCAGGCTTCTGTTGTGACATAAGTTACACTATAACACTCTCTTATTAGTAATCGTACAGCCTAGACTTTGAGCAGCCATCAATTTAGCACTTGTGTAATCAACGTTTGGTTGTAACCAACCAACGTAGTAGATTTTGATTAAAATGTCCAGACTTGGAAATAATTTTTTGTAAAAGCATATTAGTGTTAAATGTGCCAACCTTAATTTCAGGTGATTTTTCCTTTTAGAATCTTCAAATTTGAACCATTACTACTCACTCATTAGTTGCAGTAAGGAAGTCATCTTGATATCAAAATTTAGCCAAACATTTTCTCGTTTTAATGGATACTGTAAACTAATTGTGCTTTAAAACTATTTAACCGAATTCTATTGTTTGTGCAATTTTTATCTCGCCTGGAGGCGAGATAGTTGTGATCGGTTTTGTCTCTTTTTGAACTGCTCAGACGGTTCGCTCAAACTACGCCCTATGCTTAGCACAGACCTCAATATATGGCTGTTTTTGTATCTGGGGGGTAATGGCATAAATGTTCACCCAACCATTTTACATCGTTATTTCGTTCCGTTAATATTATACCCATTCTTTGTTGTTTCAAAGCCACAATTCATGTTCTTTTAGAAACTTTATTCTAACAGTGCCCCCTTTGGTTGACTAAAAATTCTAGATTCATCACCTTTAGGCCAATATGCAAATTAGTTACTATTGTGCCAGCATTAGTTAGCACATATCAGCGATGAAGGACTTTGCGAAGTGTTAATTCCAAGCCACTCCCCCCCTGATTTTGGCTTTGCAAACTGACGGATTTCAGAGTTTGCTGAATTGAAATAATGGAAACTATAGTTTTAAGCTTTAAAGTTTTAGATACAACAAAATAAACTCTGATGCTGACTTGATAGTAGTAATACACAAAGCCAAAACTTGCAGAGTTCTGACTTTGTAGATCTTTCCATTTGTTGGTTGACAACTTGTAGCATGCTTATGTTACACATGAGTCAAAAGCCACATGAGGAGGCACTGGAGTGAACGAATGCGGGAAACACGGTATCAATACAAGTGTGGAATAAAGCCTTTTCAGATTACCACAGTGTTGACTTAGAATTTCAAAAGGTCCGCTGTGGGTCAAGAATTCATATGTCCAGTAGGCTGGCCGCTGGCTGCCAAAGTAAAGAAACCACTAGAACATGGCGAAACGCATGTGTCTTGCACTTTGCTTATTTGTTTCCAATTTCTGGAAGTCTCATAGAATAGTTCCGTGGCGAGATAATACCCCTGTTGGGGGCCAACTTGTTTCAAGTTTTCTTGCAGACAAACGTTTCTCGAGGGACATCGGTCATATCACTCAACATCTCTTTCGAATAGCTGGGATGGCTTTTAGCGGTCATGAAATCACCCACCGTTGTGGAGAAATTCGCTGAAGCATACGCGCAACCTGAATTTGGTTACCTTTTTCAAATTTGGACCAATTTATCATATTCACCTGTTTCAGTTGGTATTAGTTTGATCATTTTTCATACCCCTCCCCTTCACTACATTTCACTACGTACACCGATTTAATTTTTCTTCAAAGTTATGTTGATGCTATTTAGGGTTGGTTTCTTCCTAAACTATGAATGTGTGTTGCTAAACTAAACACATTCGGTAACGTCATATTGTAATAACTGTAGGGCCTGGTTGTATCATCAGTCTGCGTAACAATTCGAGTAGAGCTATGTTCAGAATGTACGAAAAGAATCTGTGAGGTTCTATTAAAAGGACCCTAAGACCTTAAGGTGGTGGCATCCTTGTGTGCCGTGCTTTGGTGGTGATTCCTTAAAACGCTATAACTTTCGCTATTTTGGCAGTTGGAAAGAGCTTTATACATTTAAAGCTTATAACCAGGACATTCACACGCCAAGACATGAGCTTACGAAACTAGCAAAATTAGTAAACAAATTACCAAAAGTTTTTAACATGACGGCTAACTATAGACCAAAAAGTTTTGAACATCGATTTCTTAAAATTGTTGAATCGGCCAAAGGTTCTTCTTGTGCCATGATATGAAGGACATATGGGCCGAGGGGTGTTTTTCGGATTTGGCTCAGTACGTCTTAACGGTCGGGAAAATCTGCTAAATGCACGGTTACTCGAAATTTCGCAAAATCGCATTGAGTTTTCTTGGAACTGGAAACGTTTTCGCCCAAACCAAGAAAAATGCTCCTCCGCAGAAGTGCGAATTTCTCCTCTGCCAACATCTCCGGAATCCGTTAAGTAGTTTTTGAGAAATCGATGCTCTGAACAAACTAATCGCTGTTTTGCCATAATCATTTCTCGGTCAATTCTCTAGTTTAAAGCAACGAAATCCAGCGAATAGACATTGATAAAATGCAAAGTTAGACTATCGATTGAGTATAAATGGACCAAAATGTCTGTAAGATTTGGCAGTAATTTTCAAAGAAAACTTAATTTACTCGAAAACGTCCATTTTACTGACTTACCCACTGAAGATAGCTCAAAGGTTGTAAAACCAAAAGTTTTCATTTTGGTTCTCTGTTTGTAGCCATAGCAATCAACAAGGAGTATCTAGTGTTTACTGAGAGAATTAGGCCAAAAACCAAAACTTTCTTATCTTTTCACCTAAGAATACGGGACTGATCCCGGAATGTTAAAGAGCACGAAAATAGGTTATTTCATAAGTTGTGCCTATTTACGTAAAGGATTAATGCCGTAAGAGGCAAGAATACCCGAAAGGAAACCAGCAACTTAAATAGTTTGAAATGCAAACGTTCAGGTACCTCGATAACATTATTGTTGAATATCAGCAACTTCGAAAGGTTCAAATTAGAGTGATAATCTAGTCTCGCTGTCCACAGGTGTGGCGTAAGCGGTAGAGCGTTCTACGTTTAACCCAATATTCGGCGGTTCGATCTCCGCCGTGGGCTATTTTCGTCACATCATAACATTACAATCCTAACTTCAACCTTTCACATTCGGCGACCGTACCGTGTCCTTACCTCACTGTGGTTATGAAGTCGTTTGCGATGCCTGCAAATGGTGGAATTGCAGGTTTTGAGATAATTGATTTAATTTATTATATGGTGGCGCTAAGTGGTGCTAAGGGTTATAGTTGATATTGTTTATCGTTCTTTGGTTTGATATAAAGGCTCCCGGCACCCTTTAGAGCACATGCTACAACTAAAAACTGTCCTTGTTAGCAATCGAAGACCAAAACTTGTTATTTAACTGTTTTTAAAATGTTTCAATTTGAAGAACATTTATAATCAAAGCAGCTCCGTGGAAATCTAATTACAAATATTTCTGTTTCGTTGTGGTTAACTCTTCACAAATAATTGTTCATGTCAGTTTAATTCCCTCAGGAGTTGCATCAGCTAGCAATCAGAGGAATTAGGTTGTACCCAAAATCTTGATACTATATCAATTTGTATTTCACCTTTACTTTGTGATAGTGTTTAGATAGGCTCATGTTTCAGTGCAAAAAGCTTTTCCATATTAAAATTGTTTTCTATCTCTGACTGTCAGTGGTTTATTTTATGGACAACCTGTAACCGGGGTTTAGCTGAAACTCGCTAGGGAGTTGGCATGCATTAAGAACTAAAATGAGGAGAGCGTCAAAAGTTGTGGCACTGGTCAAGTGCAGCAACATACCAAAAAATTAAATTTTCTCCGAAAAAATGTTCTGCATCAGATGCGATCGGATAAGAAACTTTGCATCCAAACGAACATCAAAAAACCCTGGTGGCACTTGAAGATATGACTATGCAGTATGATTATGCAAATGATGTCTTACCATTTGACTAAATTAGCTTTTCTTAACTCATTTGTATTTTGCTGTCGCCACTCAAAACGTATAAGGTAATACATAAAGGCTTGACTTGGTCATGTTCCAAACACTAGACGGTTGTGTGATGAGATAACGAAGTAATCAAAAAGATTGTTGCATCCGGTAGAGTTTCGTTTCCCTTTAAATTAGAGAGTGCATTCTTTATTGCTTGGTCAGTATCTTATTTATTATTGGTACTGCAATATTCATTCACCCTTCGGATTCGAAATTCATCTGTCAATTGGCTAAATTGTGTATTGCCTTGAATATTTAACATTTTGTAAGTACATATGTCAAATCCATACTACAATAGTTCTCTGGTTCGTACCTGAACCTTTCAATCAAGCCTGTTTTAAGGGCAAAGGTTGCAATTATTTGGTGTGGAGCATAGATTTCTGTGAAAGTTTATTGGGTTGTCGCATTTTTTAAAAAAAAAGACAACCCTTTGTTATGGCTAAGTTTCTTTATTTATTGGGTTGCCGCTTTTTCAACAAAAAGGCAACCCTTTAACTTGGGTATGTCCGTTATTTATTATTATTATTTATTTATTATTTATTCTCCGGATTCTTGTCCCCCCCTCTAACTTTTGATTGGCTGGACCGATCGGGCTGAAATTTCCAGTGGGAGTTGGGGGTGACCTAAAGTGCTCCCGGAAGCGCGGGCAGTTCGGTACTTCCCGGATTCCGGAAATGGCGGTACCCGGAATTTTTTAGAATGGTAAGGGGGGACCAAGGGAAACGAAAAAATTTTTTGACTCCGATTTTGCTTAAAAGTTGGTCATAGGGTAATTCGACCGAGCTGATGTCGAAACTGAAATCGAAATTTTCGGAAATTTTACGGATTTCGAGATATTCGACCCGGAAAATTCCGGATTTTGAAAAATTTCTCCAAAAAAGGTCAATATGGTACTCAAATGAAAGAGCTCGCCGAGCTGAACAACGTTTCTTCCTGCGACATTTTCCGGGAATGCGTCTAGCGAAAGTTATGGCCGAAAAACTGAAAATCCGGGAATTCCCGGAAACCCGGGTTTTGAACGGAAAAAATTTTTGTCTCCGATTTTGCTTAAAAGTTGGTCATAGGGTAATTCGACCGAGCTGATTTCGAAACTGAAATCGAAATTTCCGGAAATTTTACGGATTCCGTGGTACTGGACACATAAAAGTTCGTATTTATAAGAGGAAAAATGCCAGCGGCAACCCATTCATGCAAATAAGCTTGTTGGGTTGCCGCTTTTTACACAAAAAAGGCAACCCTTTCATCTGGGTATGTCCGTTTATTGTGTTGCCCACCTTTCCAAAGGAAAAAAGGGCAACCCTTTCTACTATCTGTTTATTATTGTTGTTAGCACATGTTTGTACCCACCTTTCAACTCGAGATTGGAAAGTGGTACAGGGGTGGTTGATAGCTCATTTTGAAGAGCGTGAAAAGAAGGTGTGCATCCGTGAATTTCATCGCTCTACTCCCACCCAGTCGACCAGGGCAGGGAATTTAATTTTTTAAAATCGTAAGGGGGGACCAAGGCGATTCTCGAAAATGGTCAAAAACTTTTTGTCTCCGATTTTGTTGCAATGTCGGTCATAGGGTAATTCGGGAACGCAGATTTCAGATCTGTAATCGAAATTTTTCTAGCTTTTGTGAATCTCGAGATATGGCCAAAAGTTACACTGTTGGAGACCGCAAAAGTGAGCAAACTGCCCAGAAACACCTAATATCCGTGTTTTTTGAACTAGTTAGTCAAGATGAGCCGGCGTATTTGCTAGGACACGCTTAGAATGGTATATCAAGTAATTTTTAGCGATATGTAGTTGAGAATTGCTTATCCCAACTGCCCTTTTATGGGCAACCATGTTCAGGCAAAGGTGTCAAAAATGGTCAAAAACATTTTGTCTCCGATTTGGCTGAAAAGTCGGTCCTAGGGTAATTCGGGGACGCACATTCTAAATCTGCAATCGAAATTTTTCTAGATTTTGAGAATCTCGAGATATGGCCAAAAGTTACACTGTTGGAGACCGCAAAAGTGAGCAAACTGCCCAGAAACACCTAATATCCGTGTTTTTTGAACTAGTTAGTCAAGATGAGCCGGCGTATTTGCTAGGACACGCTTAGAATGGTATATAAAGTAATTTTTAGCGATATGTAGTTGAGAATTGCTTATCCCAACTGCCCTTTTATGGGCAACCATGTTCAGGCAAAGGTGTCAAAAATGGTCAAAAACTTTTTGCCTCCGATTTGGCTGAAAATTCGGTTATAGGGTAATTCGGGGACGCAGATTCCAAATCTGCAATCGAAATTTTTCTAGGTTTTGTGAATCTCGAGATATGGCCAAAAGCTACACTGTTGGAGATCGCAAAACTGAGCAAACTGCCCAGAAACCCGTAATATCTGTGTTTTTGAACGCGTTAGTCAAGTTTAACCGGTGGATTTGCTAGGATACCCTTTAAAAATAAGTGTCAAGTAATTTTCAGCGATATTCAGTCGAAAATTAATTATCCCAACTGCCGTTTTATGGGCAACCATGTTAAGATAAAGGTGTCAAAAACGGTAAAAACGCTTTATCACTGATTTGGCTGAAAGATTGGTTCTATGATAACCTAGGAACGCAGATTCTAAATCTACAATCGAAATTTAGTAGAAATATCACTTATCCCAACTGCCTTCTTAAGGGCAACCATTTGTATGAAGTGGTATATATTCAAGGTATACTTGAAAAATCACTTATCCCAACTGCCTTTTTAAGTGCAACCATTTGTATGAAGAAGTGTTAACAAAGTGGAATGAGAAAATCGCTTATCCCAACTGCCTTTTTAAGGGCAACCGTTGGTATGACGTAGTATATATTCAAGGTATACTTGAAAAATCACTTATCCCAACTGCCTTTTTAAGGGCAACCATTTGCATGAAGCAGTATTAACAAAGTATACTGGGAAAATCGCTTATCCCAACTGCCTTTTTAAGGGCAACCATCTCTATGAAGCAGTATTAACAAAGTGTTATATAAAAATCACTTATCCCAACTGCCTTTTTAAGTGCAACCATTTGTATGAAGAAGTGTTAACAAAGTGGAATGGGAAAATCGCTTATCCCAACTGCCTTTTTAAGGGCAACCATTTGTATGAAGCAGTATTAACAAAGTATAATGGGAAAATCACTTATCCCAACTGCCTTTTTAAGGGCAACCATTTTAGGATGAAGGTGTCGTCATTATTATATTCGAATAAAAACAATCATATTGCAGAAGAACCTATTTCTTGAACGAGAGGCTATCAAAGTCTTTGGAAATAAAGCTGTAACCTAAATGGAATATGCAGGTGGGCAACACGCTCTTGCAGTCGCTAGTTATTATTGGGTTGCCGCTTTTTCAACAAAAAGGCAACCCTTTAACTTGGGTATGTCCGTTATTATTGGGTTGCTGCTTTTTCACAAAAAGGCAACCCTTTAACTTGGGTATGTCCGTTATTTATTGGGTTCCCGCCCTTTTCCAAAGGGTTTGGAACCCTATGTTCTGGACATGTTTATTCTTCTTCTTATTATTATTGTCCACAATTTCGTGTCCCCCCTGTCTATCTCGAGATTGGGAAGGGGTAGAGAGGTGGTTGATACCTCATTTTGAAGGTCTTGACTTGAACTGCTCCCGGAAGCGCGGGGAGCCCCGGGGGAGCAGAGGTGCTCCCGGAGCACCCCGGTGAGTAAAAATGAGTAAAATAAAAAAGTTGTCCAAATGAGCTAATTTTGGTATCATTCGAAAGCTCTCGGCGAGTAATGAAAACGTTGTAATAGGGTCAAGGCCTGAAAATGCACCCATTTTGAGTTATGAGGCCGAAAATGGTCAAAAATGGCCAAAAACGGCCAAAACGGCCGTTTGAAGGGGTTTTCCGCCCTTATCTCGAGCTAGAGTCAACTAGTTGGCCTGAAATTTGGCATGTAGGGTGGCACCCGATGCGGGAAGACCCTCCGGGCACCTGGGTACCATAGTGTCACACAATTCGCAATTACTCGATACGGTGATGCTGCAAATGGTCAAAATTGAAAGTGACGAAAACCCCCCAATATGGATATCATTCGAAAGCTCTCATTGCGTGGATAAAAAGTTGTAATAGGGCCAAGGCGTCAAAGTGTAGGAAAAATGAGTTACGGGGCCTCAAAGGGGTCAAAAATGGCCAAAACTAAAGTCTGACCAAAAATTCTTGGAACCGAAATGTGAGCGGCTGTCCTGAGTTATCATTTGAAGGTAGCCTATATAATGTATATATTTTTCGAATCCTCAGGACCCCGAGATTTCGAAAATCCGGAAAAATCCGGAATTCCGGGTTTCATTCACGGAATATTTAAAATTTTTAGTTTTTCCCCAGATTTTTATCGCAATCAAAATTTTGTTTTCACGATCGAATAGAGCTGGTCCCGCTGCATATTTTTACTCTTACAAGTTTTTCACGAAAACTCACCCAATTTCCAGAATTCCGGGTTTTCAAAATTTCCGGATTTTAAAAATTTTCTCCAATACCCACAAGATGGGTAACATTCGAAAGCTCTCATCGAGGCGAACAACTTTTGTAATTGAGCGAACTCTTGAAAATGCACTCAATTCCCGGAATTTGCGAAAACCGGATTTGCCGGATTTTAGAAATTTTCTCCACTACCCCTCAATATGGGTATCATTCGAAAGCTCTTGATGAGCTGAGCAAATCTTGTAATAGAACCAACTCGCAGAAATGAGCCCAGTTCTCGGAATTTGCTAATACGTTCCAAGCTAGAGTGAAATCCGGAATTCGTCAATTTTGAGAATTGGGTGCATTTTCAGACATTAGTTCTATTGCAAGATTTGTTCAGCTCATCAAGAGCTTTCGAATGATACCCACATTGTGGGGTATTGGAGAAAATTTTTAAAATCCGGAAAATCCGGTTTTCTCGAATTCCGGGAATTGTGTGCATTTTCAAGAGTTAATTCTATTACAAAAGTTGTTCAGCTCGATAAGAGCTTTCGAATGATACCCATCTTGTGGGTATTGGAGAAAATTTTTAAAATCCGGAAATTTTGAAAACCCGGAATTCCGGAAATTGGGTGAGTTTTTGTGAAAAACTTGTAGGAGTAAAAATATGCAGCGGGACCAGCTCTATTCGATCGTGAAAACAAAATTTTGATTGCGATAAAAATCTGGGGAAAAACTAAAAATTTTAAATATTCCGTGAATGAAACCCGGAATTCCGGATTTTTCCGGATTTTCGAAATCTCGGGGTCCTGAGGATTCGAAAAATATATACATTATATAGGCTACCTTCAAATGATAACTCAGGACAGCCGCTCACATTTCGGTTCCAAGAATTTTTGGTCAGACTTTAGGTCAAAATGGGTCAAAAACAAAAGTTGTCGAAAACCTCCCAATATGGGTATCATTCGAAAGCTCTCGTTGCGTAGGTAAAAAATTGTAATAGGGGTACAGCGCCAAAATGTAGGAGAAATGAGTTACGGGGCCTCAAAGGTGTCGATTTGGCCAAAATCGGTCAAAATGGCTCAAAATTGAAAGTTTTCAGATCGGGCTTGTATGGATATCATTCGAAAGCTCTCGTAGCGTGGATAAAAAATTGTAATAGGGCCAAAGCGTTAAGGTGTAGGAAAAATGAGTTTTGAGGCCACAAAAGTATCAAAAACAGCCCAACTCGACCAAATTCGGTCAAAATGAAAGTTGTCGGATCATGCTAATACTGGAATCAATTGAAAGCTCCTTGTGAGCTGGAAGCAAGTAACACGAGAAATGAGAAATGTACTAATTATGATAGAAATGGACACTTTCTATAAACGGAAAAATGACGGGTGGGAACCACTTGATGCCTTTTGACTTGGGTTGTCGCATTTTTTTTTAAAAAAAGACAACCCTTTGTTATGGCTAAGTTTCTTTATTTATTTATTTATTTATTATTCCGGTCAACACTTTGTCCCCCCCTCTTTTTCTCGAGATTGGCTGGACCAATCGGGCTGAAATTCTCACCATAGTAGTAGGGTGGCCTGAAGTGTTACCGGAAGTGGGGGCAGCCCGATATCTCTCGGATTCCGGGAATGGCGGCTCCCGGAATTTTTAAAATCGTAAGGGGGGACCAAGGCGATTCTAAAAAATGGTCAAAAATTTTTTGTCTCCGATTTGGTTCAAAAGTTGATCCTAGGATAACCCGGCGACGTAGATTCCAAATCTGCAATCGAAATTTTCCTAACCCTTGTGGATCTCGAGATATGGCCAAAAGTTACACTGTTGGAGACCGCAAAAGTGAGCAAACTGCCCAGAAACGCCTAATATAAGAGTTTTTGACCCTGTTAGTCAAGCTGAGCTGGTGGATTTGCTAGAATACCTTTTAAGAGGCCGTATTAAATAACGTTTAGCAATAATTATCGAAAATCTCTTATCCCAACTGCCCTTTTATGGGCAACCATTTAGCAAATATGTTCAAAATTGAGAGTTGTCGGATCGGGGCAATATTGGTATCATTCGAAAGCTCTCATCGAGCTGAGAAAAAGTTGTAATAGGGCCAAATCTTGAAAATGTAGCAAAATTGCGTTTTGAACCTCGATACGCTGATATTTTTAAAATCGGTCAAAAATGAAAGTTTCCGAATCCTGCTAACTTCGGTATCATTCGAAATCTCTCATCGAGCTAAGAGAAAGCTGTAATAGGGCCAAATCTTGCATGTGCCAAAACTGAGTTTTGGCCCAGTAGATAAGAGGAAAAATGGCTGCGACAACCCGTTGATGCCGGTAGGATTTATTGGGTTGTCGCATTTTTTTAAAAAAAAGACAACCCTTTGATATGGCTAAGTTTCTTTATTTATTTATTATTCCGGTCAACATTTGTGTCCCCCCCCTTTTTCTCGAGATTGGCTGGACCGATCGGGCTGAAATTCCCACCATAGTTGGAGGGTGACCTGAAGTGCTCCCGTTTGTGGGGTTCAGCCCGATATCTCCCGGATTCCGGGAATGGCGAATCCCGGAATTTTTAAAAATGGTAAGGGGGGACCAAGGGAAACGCAAAAATTTTTTGTCTCGGATTTTGCTAAAAAGGCAACCCTTTCATCTGGGTATGTCCGTTTTTATTATTTATTCATCTCGTGACCACACTTGTCCCCCCCTCTAACTTTTGCTAGGGTGGCCCGATTGGGCTGAAATTTTTAGGGGGTGTTGGGGGTGGGGTGAAGTGTTGACTGAAGCGCGGGCAGTCCGATATTTCCCGGATTCTGGGAATGGCGAATCCCGGAATTTTTTAGAATGGTAAGGGGGGACCAAGGGAAACGCAAAAATTTTTTGTCTCGGATTTTGCTAAAAAGTTGGTCATAGGGTAAGTCGGTGGCGCTGATTTCGAATCTGAAATTGAAATTCCCGGAAAATTTACGGATTTCGAGATATTCGACCCGGAAAATTCCGGATTTTGAAAAATTTCTCCAAAAGTGGTCGATATGGTACTCAAATGAAAGAGCTCGCCGAGCTGAACAACGTTTCTTCCTGCGACATTTTCCGGGAATGCGTCTAGCGAAAGTTATGGCCGAAAAACTGAAAATCCGGGAATTCCCGGAAACCCGGGTTTTGAACGGAAAAAATTTTTGTCTCCGATTTTGCTTAAAAGTTGGTCATAGGGTAATTCGACCGAGCTGATTTCGAAACTGAAATCGAAATTTCCGGAAATTTTACGGATTCCGTGGTACTGGACACATAAAAGTTCGTATTTATAAGAGGAAAAATGCCAGCGGCAACCCATTCATGCAAATAAGCTTGTTGGGTTGCCGCTTTTTACACAAAAAAGGCAACCCTTTCATCTGGGTATGTCCGTTTATTGTGTTGCCCACCTTTCCAAAGGAAAAAAGGGCAACCCTTTCTACTATCTGTTTATTATTGTTGTTAGCACATGTTTGTACCCACCTTTCAACTCGAGATTGGAAAGTGGTACAGGGGTGGTTGATAGCTCATTTTGAAGAGCGTGAAAAGAAGGTGTGCATCCGTGAATTTCATCGCTCTACTCCCACCCAGTCGACCAGGGCAGGGAATTTAATTTTTTAAAATCGTAAGGGGGGACCAAGGCGATTCTCGAAAATGGTCAAAAACTTTTGTCTCCGATTTTGTTGCAATGTCGGTCATAGGGTAATTCGGGAACGCAGATTTCAGATCTGTAATCGAAATTTTTCTAGCTTTTGTGAATCTCGAGATATGGCCAAAAGTTACACTGTTGGAGACCGCAAAAGTGAGCAAACTGCCCAGAAACACCTAATATCCGTGTTTTTTGAACTAGTTAGTCAAGATGAGCCGGCGTATTTGCTAGGACACGCTTAGAATGGTATATCAAGTAATTTTTAGCGATATGTAGTTGAGAATTGCTTATCCCAACTGCCCTTTTATGGGCAACCATGTTCAGGCAAAGGTGTCAAAAATGGTCAAAAACATTTTGTCTCCGATTTGGCTGAAAAGTCGGTCCTAGGGTAATTCGGGGACGCACATTCTAAATCTGCAATCGAAATTTTTCTAGATTTTGAGAATCTCGAGATATGGCCAAAAGTTACACTGTTGGAGACCGCAAAAGTGAGCAAACTGCCCAGAAACACCTACTATCCGTGTTTTTTGAACTAGTTAGTCAAGATGAGCCGGCGTATTTGCTAGGACACGCTTAGAATGGTATATCAAGTAATTTTTAGCGATATGTAGTTGAGAATTGCTTATCCCAACTGCCCTTTTATGGGCAACCATGTTCAGGCAAAGGTGTCAAAAATGGTCAAAAACTTTTTGTCTCCGATTTGGCTGAAAAGTCGGTCCTAGGGTAATTCGGGGACGCACATTCTAAATCTGCAATCGAAATTTTTCTAGATTTTGAGAATCTCGAGATATGGCCAAAAGTTACACTGTTGGAGACCGCAAAAGTGAGCAAACTGCCCAGAAACACCTAATATCCGTGTTTTTTGAACTAGTTAGTCAAGATGAGCCGGCGTATTTGCTAGGACACGCTTAGAATGGTATATAAAGTAATTTTTAGCGATATGTAGTTGAGAATTGCTTATCCCAACTGCCCTTTTATGGGCAACCATGTTCAGGCAAAGGTGTCAAAAATGGTCAAAAACTTTTTGCCTCCGATTTGGCTGAAAATTCGGTTATAGGGTAATTCGGGGACGCAGATTCCAAATCTGCAATCGAAATTTTTCTAGGTTTTGTGAATCTCGAGATATGGCCAAAAGCTACACTGTTGGAGATCGCAAAACTGAGCAAACTGCCCAGAAACCCGTAATATCTGTGTTTTTGAACGCGTTAGTCAAGTTTAACCGGTGGATTTGCTAGGATACCCTTTAAAAATAAGTGTCAAGTAATTTTCAGCGATATTCAGTCGAAAATTAATTATCCCAACTGCCGTTTTATGGGCAACCATGTTAAGATAAAGGTGTCAAAAACGGTAAAAACGCTTTATCACTGATTTGGCTGAAAGATTGGTTCTATGATAACCTAGGAACGCAGATTCTAAATCTACAATCGAAATTTAGTAGAAATATCACTTATCCCAACTGCCTTCTTAAGGGCAACCATTTGTATGAAGTGGTATATATTCAAGGTATACTTGAAAAATCACTTATCCCAACTGCCTTTTTAAGGGCAACCATTTGCATGGAGCAGTATTAACAAAGTGTTATATAAAAATCACTTATCCCATCTGCCTTTTTAAGTGCAACCATTTGTATGAAGAAGTGTTAACAAAGTGGAATGAGAAAATCGCTTATCCCAACTGCCTTTTTAAGGGCAACCGTTGGTATGACGTAGTATATATTCAAGGTATACTTGAAAAATCACTTATCCCAACTGCCTTTTTAAGGGCAACCATTTGCATGAAGCAGTATTAACAAAGTATACTGGGAAAATCGCTTATCCCAACTGCCTTTTTAAGGGCAACCATCTCTATGAAGCAGTATTAACAAAGTGTTATATAAAAATCACTTATCCCAACTGCCTTTTTAAGTGCAACCATTTGTATGAAGAAGTGTTAACAAAGTGGAATGGGAAAATCGCTTATCCCAACTGCCTTTTTAAGGGCAACCATTTGTATGAAGCAGTATTAACAAAGTATAATGGGAAAATCACTTATCCCAACTGTCTTTTTAAGGGCAACCATTTGTATGAAGTAGTGTTAACAAAGTGTAATGGGAAAATCGCTTATCCCAACTGCCTTTTTAAGGGCAACCATTTTAGGATGAAGGTGTCGTCATTATTATATTCGAATAAAAACAATCATATTGCAGAAGAACCTATTTCTTGAACGAGAGGCTATCAAAGTCTTTGGAAATAAAGCTGTAACCTAAATGGAATATGCAGGTGGGCAACACGCTCTTGCAGTCGCTAGTTATTATTGGGTTGCCGCTTTTTCAACAAAAAGGCAACCCTTTAACTTGGGTATGTCCGTTATTATTGGGTTGCTGCTTTTTCACAAAAAGGCAACCCTTTAACTTGGGTATGTCCGTTATTTATTGGGTTCCCGCCCTTTTCCAAAGGGTTTGGAACCCTATGTTCTGGACATGTTTATTCTTCTTCTTATTATTCTTATTATTGTCCACAATTTCGTGTACCCCCCCCCCCCCTGTCTATCTCGAGATTGGGAAGGGGTAGAGAGGTGGTTGATACCTCATTTTGAAGGTCTTGACTTGAACTGCTCCCGGAAGCGCGGGGAGCCCCGGGGGAGCAGAGGTGCTCCCGGAGCACCCCCGTGAGTAAAAATGAGTAAAATAAAAAAGTTGTCCAAATGAGCTAATTTTGGTATCATTCGAAAGCTCTCGGCGAGTAATGAAAAAGTTGTAATAGGGTCAAGGCCTGAAAATGCACCCATTTTGAGTTATGAGGCCGAAAATGGTCAAAAATGGCCAAAAACGACCAAAACGGCCGTTTGAAGGGGTTTTCCGCCCTTATCTCGAGCTAGAGTCAACTAGTTGGCCTGAAATTTGGCATGTAGGGTGGCACCCGATGCGGGAAGACCCTCCGGGCACCTGGGTACCATAGTGTCACACAATTCGCAATTACTCGATACGGTGATGCTGCAAATGGTCAAAATTGAAAGTGACGAAAACCCCCCAATATGGATATCATTCGAAAGCTCTCGTTGCGTGGATAAAAAGTTGTAATAGGGCCAAGGCGTCAAAGTGTAGGAAAAATGAGTTACGGGGCCTCAAAGGGGTCAAAAATGGCCAAAACTAGGTCAAAATGGGTCAAAAACAAAAGTTGTCGAAAACCTCCCAATATGGGTATCATTCGAAAGCTCTCGTTGCGTAGGTAAAAAATTGTAATAGGGGTACAGCGCCAAAATGTAGGAGAAATGAGTTACGGGGCCTCAAAGGTGTCGATTTGGCCAAAATCGGTCAAAATGGCTCAAAATTGAAAGTTTTCAGATCGGGCTTGTATGGATATCATTCGAAAGCTCTCGTAGCGTGGATAAAAAATTGTAATAGGGCCAAAGCGTTAAAGTGTAGGAAAAATGAGTTTTGAGGCCACAAAAGTATCAAAAACAGCCCAACTCGACCAAATTCGGTCAAAATGAAAGTTGTCGGATCATGCTAATACTGGAATCAATTGAAAGCTCCTTGTGAGCTGGAAGCAAGTAACACGAGAAATGAGAAATGTACTAATTATGATAGAAATGGACACTTTCTATAAACGGAAAAATGACGGGTGGGAACCACTTGATGCCTTTTGACTTGGGTTGTCGCATTTTTTTTAAAAAAAGACAACCCTTTGTTATGGCTAAGTTTCTTTATTTATTTATTTATTTATTATTCCGGTCAACACTTTGTCCCCCCCTTTTTCTCGAGATTGGCTGGACCAATCGGGCTGAAATTCTCACCATAGTAGTAGGGTGGCCTGAAGTGTTACCGGAAGTGGGGGCAGCCCGATATCTCTCGGATTCCGGGAGTGGCGGCTCCCGGAATTTTTAAAATCGTAAGGGGGGACCAAGGCGATTCTAAAAAATGGTCAAAAATTTTTTGTCTCCGATTTGGTTCAAAAGTTGATCCTAGGATAACCCGGCGACGTAGATTCCAAATCTGCAATCGAAATTTTCCTAACCCTTGTGGATCTCGAGATATGGCCAAAAGTTACACTGTTGGAGACCGCAAAAGTGAGCAAACTGCCCAGAAACGCCTAATATAAGAGTTTTTGACCCTGTTAGTCAAGCTGAGCTGGTGGATTTGCTAGAATACCTTTTAAGAGGCTGTATTAAATAATGTTTAGCAATAATTATCGAAAATCTCTTATCCCAACTGCCCTTTTATGGGCAACCATTTAGCAAATATGGTCAAAATTGAGAGTTGTCGGATCGGGGCAATATTGGTATCATTCAAAAGCTCTCATCGAGCTGAGAAAAAGCTGTAATAGGGCCAAATCTTGAAAATGTAGCAAAATTGCGTTTTGACCCTCGATACGCTGATATTTTTAAAATCGGTCAAAAATGAAAGTTGCCGAATCCTGCTAATTTCGGTACCATTCGAAAGCTCTCATCGAGCTGAGAGAAAGCTGTAATTGGGCCAAATCTTGCATATGTGCCAAAACTGAGTTTTGGCCCAGTAGATAAGAGGAAAAATGGCTGCGACAACCCGTTGATGCCGGTAGGATTTATTGGGTTGTCGCATTTTTTTAAAAAAAAGACAACCCTTTGATATGGCTAAGTTTCTTTATTTATTTATTATTCCGGTCAACATTTGTGTCCCCCCCCTTTTTCTCGAGATTGGCTGGACCGATCGGGCTGAAATTCCCACCATAGTTGGAGGGTGACCTGAAGTGCTCCCGTTTGTGGGGTTCAGCCCGATATCTCCCGGATTCCGGGAATGGCGAATCCCGGAATTTTTAAAAATGGTAAGGGGGGACCAAGGGAAACGCAAAAATTTTTTGTCTCGGATTTTGCTAAAAAGGCAACCCTTTCATCTGGGTATGTCCGTTTTTATTATTTATTCATCTCGTGACCACACCTGTCCCCCCCTCTAACTTTTGCTAGGGTGGCCCGATTGGGCTGAAATTTTTAGGGGATGTTGGGGGTGGGGTGAAGTGTTGACTGAAGCGCGGGCAGTCCGATATTTCCCGGATTCTGGGAATGGCGAATCCCGGAATTTTTTAGAATGGTAAGGGGGGACCAAGGGAAACGCAAAAATTTTTTGTCTCGGATTTTGCTAAAAAGTTGGTCATAGGGTAAGTCGGTGGCGCTGATTTCGAATCTGAAATTGAAATTCCCGGAAAATTTACGGATTTCGAGATATTCGACCCGGAAAATTCCGGATTTTGAAAAATTTCTCCAAAAGTGGTCGATATGGTACTCAAATGAAAGAGCTCGTCGAGCTGAACAACTTTCCTTCTTGCGGTATTTTCCGGAAATGCGTCTAGCGAAAGTTATAGCCGAAAAACTGAAAATCCGGGAATTCACGAAAACCCGGATTTTGGACTTAAAAATTTTTTGTCTCGGATTTTGCTAAAAAGTTGGTCATAGGGTAAGTCGGTGGCGCTGATTTCGAATCTGAAATTGAAATTCCCGGAAAATTTACGGATTTTGAGATATTGGACCCGGAAAATTCCGAATTTTGAAAAATTTCCTCAAAAGTGGTCGATATGGTACTCAAATGAAAGAGCTCGTCGAGCTGAACAACTTTCCCTCTTGCGGTATTTTCCGTAAATGCGTCCAGCGAAAATTATGGCCAAAAAACTGAAAATCCGGGAATTCCCGGATAAACCGGAATTTCAAATAGTGTCCTAAAAGTTGTCATTATGGTACTTATTCGAAAGCTCTCAGCGAGTAGGGAAAAAGTTCTGATAGGGTCAAAGTCTGAAAATGTTCCAAAACTGAGTTTTAGCCCGAGCCAATAACAGAGGAATAAGAGGAAAATGCGCGACAACCCGTTGATGCCGGTAGGATTTATTATTATTATTATTATTTATTTATTTATTTATTATTCTCCGGATTCTTGTCCCCCCCCTCTAACTTTTGATTGGCTGGACCGATCTGGCTGAAATTTTCAGGGGGGGGGTTGGGGGTGACCTAAAGTGCTCCCGGAAACGCGGGCAGTTCGGTACTTCCCGGATTCCGGAAATGGCGGTACCCGGAATTTTTTAGAATGGTAAGGGGGGACCAAGGGAAACGTAAAAATTTTTTGTCTCCGATTTTGCTTAAAACTTGGTCATAGGGTAATTCGACCACGCTGATTTCGAAACTGAAATCGAAATTTCCGGTAAATTTCCGGATTTCGAGATACTCGACCCGGAAAATTTCGGATTTTGAAAAATGTTTCCAAAAGTGGTCAATATGGTACTCAAATGAAAGAGCTCGTCGAGCTGAACAACTTTCCTTCTTGCGGCATGTTCCGGAAATGCGTCTAGCGAAAGTTATGGCCGAAAAACTGAAAATCCGGGAATTCCCGGAAAACCGGATTTTGAACGGAAAAATTTTTTGTCTCAGATTTTGCTCAAAAGTTGGTCATAGGGTAACTCGATAGCGCTGATCTCAAAACTGAAATCGAAATTTCCGGAAAATTTACGGATTCCGTGGTACTGGACACATAAAATTTCGTATTTATAAGAGGAAAAATGCCAGCGGCAACCCATTCATGCATATAAGCTTGTTATTATTATTATCCGTCTGTCCCCCCCCCTAGATCTCGAGATTGGGAAGGCGTACAGGGGTGGTTGATACCTTATTTTGAAGCCCTTGACTAGGACATCTCCGGGAAGCAAGATGGCTCGATACCTTCCGGATTCCGGGAATGGCGAATCCCGGAATTTTTCGGTTGGTAAGGGGGGACCAAGGCGAAATTTCAAAATCCTAAATTTGGTCAAAAATTTTTTGTCTCCGATTTCGCTCAAAAGTTGGTCATAGGGTAACTCGACAACACTGATTTCGAAACTGAAATCGAAATTTCCGGAAAATTTCCGGATTTCGAGATAATCGACGCGGAAAATTCCGGATTTTGAAAAATTTCTCCAAAAGTGGTCGATATGGTACTCAAATGAAAGATCTCGTCGAGCTGAGCAACTTTCCTTCTTGCGACATTTTCCAAAAATGCGTCTAGCGAAAGTTATGTCCGAAAAAGTGAAAATCCGGGAATTCACGAAAATCCGGATTTTGGGTTGAAAAATTTTTTGTCTCCGATTTTGCTTAAAAGCTGGTCATAGGGTAATTCGACCACGCTGATTTCGAAACTAAAATCGAAATTTCCCGAAAATTTACGGATTTCGATATATTCGTTCCGGAAAATTCCGGATTTTGAAAAATTTCTCTGAAAGTGGTCGATATCGTGCTCAAACGAAAGAGTTCGTCGAGCTGCCAACTTTCGTTCTTGCGACATTTTCTGAAAATGCCTCTAGCGAAAGTTATGGCAGAAAAATAAACAGAAAAACCAGTTGTGGGCAACACATTCTTGCAGTAGCGCTAGTTATTTATTCATCTCGTGACCACACCTGTCCCCCCCCCTCTAACTTTTGATTGGGTGGACCGATTGCGCTGAAATTTTCAGTGGAGGTTTGGGGTGGGGTGAAGTGTTGACTGAAGCGCGGGGGGCCCCGGAGGAGCAAGGTTGCTCCCGGAGCAGCCCCGTGAGTAAAAATGAGTAAAATAAAAGTTGTCCAAATGAGCTAATTTTGGTATCATTCGAAAGCTCTCGCCGAGTAATGAAAAAGTTGTAATTGGGTCAAGGCCTGAAAATGCACTCATTTTGAGTTATGAGGCGAAAAATGGTCAAAAAATGGCCAAAACCGGCCAAAATGGCTCAAAATTGAAAGTTCTGGGATCGGGCTCATATTGGTGTCAATCGAAAGCTTTCGTTGAGTACATAAAAAGTTGTAATAGGGCAAAGCCGCCAAAATGTACGAAAATTGAGTTACGGAGCTTCAAAGGGGTCAAAAATGGTCAAAATTTACCAAAATGACCAAAAATCTGAACAACTCTAAATATGGTCAATATGGTACTCTATTAAGAGCTCTCGATACGGACAACACGAATAAGACTGTACTGGGTCACAAAGGTGCCTCTTTTGGGAGATTGATACAGCCATCTATAAACGGAAAATGCAGCGGCAACCCATTCTCGCTACTTCGCTAGTTATTATTGGGTTGCCGCTTTTTACACAAAAAAGGCAACCCTTTCATCTGGGTATGTCCGTTTATTATTTATTATTGGGTTGTCGCATTTTTTTAAAAAAAGACAACCCTTTGATATGGCTAAGTTTCTTTATTTATTTATTATTCCGGTCAACATTTGTGTCCCCCCCTTTTTCTCGAGATTTACTGCACCGATCGGGCTGAAATTCTCACCATAGTTGAAGGGTGACCTGAAGTGCTCCCGTTTGTGGGGTTCTGCCCGATATCTCCCGGATTCCGGGAATGGCGGCTCCCGGAATTTTTAAAAATGGTGTGGGGGGACCAAGGGAAACGTAAAAATTTCTTGTCTCCGATTTTGCTTAAAAGTTGGTCATAGGGTAACTCGACCTCGCTGATTTCGAAACTGAAATCGAAATTTTCGGAAAATTTACGAATTTCGTGATATTCGCCCCGGAAAATTCCGGATTTTGAAAAATTTCTGCAAAAGTGGTCGATATGGTACTCAAATGAAAGAGCTCGCCGAGCTGAACAACTTTCCTTCTTGCGACATTTTCCGGAAATGCGTCCAGCGAAAATTACAGCAGAAAAACTGAAAATCCGGGAATTCACGAAAACTCGGATTTTGGACTTAAAACTTTTTTGTCTCCGATTTCTCTCAAAAGTTGGTCATAGGGTAATTCGACCACGTTGATTTCGAAACTGGAATCGAAATTCCCGGAAAATTCACGGATTTCGAGATATTAGGCCCGGAAAATTCCGGATTTTGAAAAAATTTTCCGAAAGTGGTCGATATGGTACTCAAATGAAAGAGCTCGCCGAGCTGAACAACTTTCCTTCTTGCGACATTTTCCGGAAATGCGTCCAGCGAAAATTACAGCAGAAAAACTGAAAATCCGGGAATTCCCGAAAAAACCGGAATTTTAAAAATTGTCCTAAAAGTTGTCAATATGGTACTTATTTGAAAGATCTCAGCGAGTAGAGAAAAAGTTGTGATAGTGCCAAAGTCTGAAAATGTTCCAAAACTGAGTTTGAGCCCGAGCCAATATAAGCACAGAAGAATAAGAGGAAAATGCGCGACAACCCGTTGATGCCGGTAGGATTTATTGTGTTGCCCACCTTTCCAAAGGAAAAGGGCAACCATTACTATTGTCTGTTTATTGTGTTGCCCACCTTTCCAAAGGAAAAAAGGGCAACCATTACTATTGTCTGTTTATTGGGTTCCCGCCCTTTTCCAAAGGGTTTGGAACCCTATGTTCTGGACATGTTTATTATTATTATTATTATTATTGTCCACAATTTCGTGTCCCCCCCCTCTATCTCGAGATTGGGAAGGGGTAGAGAGGTGGTTGATACCTCATTTTGAAGGTCTTGACTTGAACTGCTCCCGGAAGCGCGGGGAGCCCCTGGGGAGCAGAGGTGCTCCCGGAGCAGCCCCGTGAGTAAAAATGAGTAAAATAAAAAAGTTGTCCAAATGAGCTAATTTTGGTATCATTCGAAAGCTCTCGTCGAGCCATGAAAAAGTTGTAATTGGGTCAAGGCCTGAAAATGTACTCATTTTGAGTTATGAGGCGAAAAAGGTTCAAAAATGGCCAAAAACGGCCAAAACGGCCGTTTGAAGGGGTTTTCCGCCTTTATCACGAGCTAGAGTTAACTAGTTGGCCTTAAATTTTGCATGTATGGTGGCACCCGATGCGGAAAGACCCTCCGGGCACCTGGGTACCAGTGTCACGCAATTCGCAAGTACTCGACACGGTGATGCTGCAAATGGTCAAAATTGAAAGTGACGGAAACCCCCTCAATATGGATATCATTCGAAAGCTCTCGTTGCGTAGGTAAAAAGTTGTAATAGGGGTAAAGCGCCAAAATGTAGGGGAAATGAGTTACGGGGCCTCAAAGGGGTCAAAAATGGCCAAAAACGGTCAAAATGGGTCAAAATTGAAAATTGTCGGATACGGCTGATACCGGTGTCATTCGAAAGCTCTCGTTGCGTGGATAAAAAGTTGTAATAGGGATAAAGCGTCAAAATGTAGAAAAAATTAGTTACGGGGCTCCAAAGGGGTCAAAAATGGCCAAAAACGGTCAAAATGGGCCAAAATTGAAAGTGCCGGAAACCCCCCAATATGGGTATCATTCGAAAGCTCTCGTTGCGTAGGTAAAACGTTGTAATAGGGCCAAAGCGTCAAAATGTAGGAAACATGAGTTACCGGGCCGCAAATGTGCCAAAAAATGACCAAAATCGACCAAAGTGGGTCAAAAATGAAAGTTCTTCAATTCGGTTGATTTGTATATCATTCGAAAGCTCTAGTTGCGTAGATAAAAGGATGTAATAGGCTCACCGCGTCCAAATGTAGGAAAAATGAGTTACGGGTCACGAAAGGGGTCAAAAATGGCAGAAACGGTCAAAATTGGCCAAAATTGAAACTTGTCGGATACGGCTTATAACGGTGTCATTCGAAAGCTCTCGTTGCGTGGATAAAAAGTTGCAACAGGGCCAAAGCGTCAAAATGTAGGAAACATGAGTTACCGGGCCGCAAATGTGCAAAAAATTGACCAAAATCGACCAAAGTGGTTCAAAAATGAAAGTTGTTCAATTCGGTTGATTTGTATATCATTCGAAAGCTCTAGTTGCGTAGATAAAAAGTTGTAATAGGCTCACCGTGTTAGAATGTAGGAAAAATGAGTTGTGGGGCCAGAAAATGTCAAACATGGCCAAAACTGGTCATATTGGGTCATAAATAAATGTTGTCGGAAACCCCGCAATATAGATATTATACGAAAGCTCTCGTTGCACAGATAAAAAGTTGTTATAGGTCAAAAGCGTCTAAATATCGGAAAACTGAGTTGCGAACATGGGTAGTCATAAACATACACATTGCACTTCGAACGCATTCCCAAAGGAAGTGAGCCCTTTCTATAAACGGAAAAATGTCGGGCGGGAACCACTTGATGCCTTTTGACTTATTATTCTTATTATTATTAGCAGGTTTATGTCCCCCCCCTAGATCTCGAGATTGGGAAGGGGTATAGGGTTGGTTCATACCTCATTTTGAAGAGCATGAAAAGAAGGTGTGCATGTGTGAATTTCATTATTCTACTCCCACCCAGTCGACCAGGGCAGGGAATTTAGTTTTTAAAAATCGTAAGGGGGGACCAAGGCGATTCTCAAAAATGGTCAAAAACTTTTTGTCTCCGATTTGGTTGTAAAGTCGGTCATAGGGTAATTCGGGGACGCAGATTCCGAATCTGCAAACGAAATTTTTCTATCCCTTTTGGATCTCGAGATATTGCCAAAAGTTACACTGTTGGAGATCGCAAAAGTGAGCAAACTGCCCAGGAACGCCTAATATCTATGTTTTTTGAACTCGTTAGTCAAGTTTAGACGGTGGAATTGCTAGGATACCCTTTAGAAAGAAGTGTCAAGTAATTTACAGCGATATTTAGTCGAAAATTGCTTATCCCAACTGCCCTTTTATGGGCAACCATGTTCAGGCAAAGGTGCCAAAAATGGTCAAAAACTTTTTGTCTCCGATTTGGTTGAAAAGTCGATCATAGGATAATTCGGAGACGCTGATTCCGTATCTGCAGTCGAAATTTTTCTAGCTTTTGTGAATCTCGAGATATGGCCAAAAGTTACACTGTTGGAGACCACAAAAGTGAGCAAACTGCCCGGAAACTCCCAATATCTGTGTTTTTTGAACAAGTTAGTCAAGTTTAGCCGATGCATTTGCTAGGATACCCTTTAGAAAGCAGTGTCAATTATTTTTCAACGATATTTAGTCGAAAATTCCTTATCCCAACTGCCCTTTTATGGGCAACCATTTTCAGATGAAGGTGTCAAAAATGGTAAAAAAATTTTTTTCACCGATTTGGATGAAATGTCGGTCATAGGGTAATTCGGGGACGCAGATTCCAAATCTGCAATCGAAATTTTTCTAGCTCGGATGGATCTCGAGATATGGCGAAAAGTTACACTGTTGGAGACCGCAAAGTGAGCAAACAGCTAGAAACGCCTATTATCAGTGTTTTTTGGAACTCGTTAGTCAAGTTTAGCCGGTGGGTTTGCTAGAACACGGTTTAGAAGGGTATATCAAGTAACATCTAGCAATATTCAGTCGAAAATTCCTTATCCCAACTGCCTTCTTAAGGGCAACCATTTGTATGAAGTAGTGTTAACAAAGTGTAGTGGGAAAGTCACTTATCCCAACTGCCTTTTTAAGGGCAACCATTTGCATGAAGCAGTATTGACAAAGTATACTGGGAAAATCGCTTATCCCAACTGCCTTTTTAAGGGCAACCATTTGTATGAAGTAGTATATAGTCAAGGTATACTTGAAAAATCACTTATCCCAACTGCCTTTTTAAGGGCAACCATTTGCATGAAGCAGTATTAACAAAGTATACTGTTAAAATCTCTTATCCCAACTGCCTTCTTAAGGGCAACCATTTCTAAGAAGTAGTATGTATTCAAGGTATACTTCAAAAATCACTTATCCCAACTGCCTTTTTAAGGGCAACCATTTGTATGAAGCAGATTTAACAAAGTATAATGGGAAAATCGCTTATCCCAACTGCCTTTTTAAGGGCAACCATTTTAGGATGAAGGTGTCGTCATTATTTTATTCGAATACAACCAATCATATTGCAGAAGAACCCATTTCTTGACCGAGATGCTATCAAAGTCTTAGGAAATAAAGCTCTGACCCAAATGGAATATGCAGGTGGGCAACACGCTCTTGCAGTCGCTAGTTGTGTTGCCCACCTTTCCAAAGGAAGAGGGCAACCATTACTATTGTCTGTTTATTGTGTTGCCCACCTTTCCAAAGGAAAAAAGGGCAACCATTACTATTGTCTGTTTATTCTTATTATTATTATTATTATTATTGGGTTCCCGCCCTTTTCCAAAGGGTTTGGAACCCTATGTTCTGGACATGTTTATTTTTCTTCTTCTTCTTATTATTATTGTTCACATTTTCGTGTCCCCCCTGTCTATCTCGAGATTGGGAAGGGGTAGAGAGGTGGTTGATACCTCATTTTGAAGGTCTTGACTTGAACTACTCCCGGAATCGCGGGGAGCCCCGGGGGAACAGAGGTGCTCCCGGAGCACCCCCGTGAGTAAAAATGAGTAAAATAAGAAGTTGTCCAAATGAGCTAATTTTGGTATCATTCGAAAGCTCTCGGCGAGTAATGAAAAAGTTGTAATAGGGTCAAGGCCTGAAAATGCACCCATTTTGAGTTATAAGGCCGAAAATGGTCAAAAATGGCCAAAAACGGCCAAAACGGCCGTTTGAAGGGTTTTTCCGCCTTTATCTCGAGCTAGAGTCAACTAGTTGGCCTGAAATTTGGCATGTAGGGTGGCACCCGATGCGGGAAGACCCTCCGGGCACCAGGGTACCATAGTGTCACACAATTCGCAATTACTCGATACGGTGATGCTGCAAATGGTCAAAATTGAAAGTGACGAAAACCCCCCAATATGGATATCATTCGAAAGCTCTCGTTGCGTGGATAAAAAGTTGTAATAGGGCCAAGGCGTCAAAGTGTAGGAAAAATGAGTTACGGGGCCTCAAAGGGGTCAAAAATGGCCAGAAACAGGTCAAAATGGGTCAAAATTGAAAATTGTCAGATCCGATCGATACCGATGTCATTCGAAAGCTCTCGTTGCGTAGGTAAAAAGTTGTAATAGGGGTAAAGCGCCAAAATGTAAGAGAAGTGAGTTACGGGGCCTCATAGTGGTCAGAAATGGCCAAAAACGGTCAAAATGGGTCAAAATTGAAAGTTGTCCGATTGAGTTGATATGGATATCATTCGAAAGCTCTCGTTGCGTCGACAAAAAGTTGCAATAGGGCCAACGCACCAAAATGTGGGAAACATTAGTTGCGGAGCCTCAAAGGGGTTTAAATGGCCAAAACCAGTCAAAATGGGTCAAAATTGAAAATTGTCGGATCCGGTTGATATCGGTATCATTCGAAAGCACTCGTTGAGTAGATAAAAGGTTGTAATAGACGCAAAATGCTAATCCCAATAATTTTCCTAAAAATGAAACCATTTTGTATATAAACGGAAAAATGTCGGGCGGGAACCACTTCATGCCTTTTGACTTATTGGGCTGCCGCTTTTTTACAAAAAGGCAACCCTTTGTGTTGGGTATGTCCGTTATTATTATTTCTTGCCGAATGTGCCCCCCCCTCTAACTTTTGATTGGCTGGGCCGATCCGGCTGAAATTTTCAGGGGGAGTTGGGGGTGACCTAAACTGCTCCCAGAAGCGCGGGCAGATCGGTACTTCCCGGATTCCGGAAATGGCGGTACCCGGAATTTTTTAGAATGGTAAGGGGGGACCAAGGGAAACGTAAAAATTTTTTGTCTCCGATTGTGCTCAAAAGTTGGTTATAGAGTAGTTCAACCACGCTGATTTCGAAACTCAAATCGAAATTTCCGGAAAATTTACGGATTTCGAGATATTCGACCAGGAAAATTCCGGATTTTGAAAAATTTCTCCAGAAGTGGTCAATATGGTACTCAAATGAAAGAGCTCGCCGAGCTGAACAACTTTTCTTCTTGCGACACTTTCAGGAAATGCGTCTAGCGAAAGTTATGGCCGAAAAACTGAAAATCCGGGAATTTCCGAAAACCCGGATTTTGACCGGAAAAATTTTTTGTCTCGATTTTGCTTAAAAGTTTGTAATAGGGTAATTCGACCAGGCTGATTTCGAAACTGAAATCGAAACTTCCGGAAAATTTCCGGATTTCGAGATATTCGACCCGGAAAATTCCGGATTTTGAAAATTTTTTCCGAAAGTGGTCTATATGGTGCTCAAATGAAAGATCACGTCGAGCTGAGCAACTTTTCTTTTTGCGACATTTTCCGGAAATGCGTCTAGCGAAAGTTATGCCCGAAAAACTGAAAATCCGGGATTTCACGATAACCCGGATTTTGGGCCAGAAAATTTTTTGTCTCCGATTTCTCTCAAAAGTTGGTCTTAGGGTAATTCGACCACGCTGATTTCGAAACTAAAATCGAAATTTCCGGAAAATTTACGGATTGCCTCGGTACCGGACACAGAAAATTTCGTGTGTATAAGAGGAAAAATGACAGCGGCAACCCAGTCATGCCAATTTGCTTATTATTATTCTCCGGATTCTTGTCCCCCCCTCTATCTCGAGATTGGGAAGGGGTAGAGAGGTGGTTGATACCACATTTTGAAGGTCTTGACTTGAACTGCTCCCGGAAGCGCGGGGAGCCCCGGGGGAGCAGAGGTGCTCCCGGAGCAGCCCCGTGAGTAAAAATGAGTAAAATAGAAAAGTTGTCCAAATGAGCTAATTTTGGTATCATTCGAAAGCTCTCGACGAGTAAAGAAAAAGGTGTAATAGGGTCAAGGCCTGAAAATGCACTCATTTTGAGTTATGAGGCGAAAAGTGGTAAAAAATGGCCCAAAACGGCCAAAATGGCTTAAAATTGAAAGTTCTCAGATCGGACTCATATCGGTATCATTCGAAAGCTCTCGTTGCGTAGATAAAAAGTTGTAATAGGGACAAAGCACCAAAATGTACAGAAAATGAGTTACGGGGCCTCAAATGGGTCAAAATGGCCAAAACTGGTCAAAATGGGTCAAAATCAGAAGTTATGGAAAAACGACAATATGGGTATCAATCGAAAGATCTCTTTAAGTATATAAAAAGCTGCCATAGTAACAAGGAGTATTGTCGTAGGATAATTGACTTATCTCGTTTATAAGAGGAAAAATGACAGCGGCAACCCATTCATGCCAGTTCGCTTGTTATTGGGTTGCCGCTTTTTACACAAAAAGGCAACCCTTTCATCTGGGTATGTCCGTTTTTATTATTTATTCATCTCGTGACCACACCTGTCCCCCCCTCTAACTTTTGCTAGGGTGGCCCGATTGGGCTGAAATTTTTAGGGGGTGTTGGGGGTGGGGTGAAGTGTTGACTGAAGCGCGGGCAGTCCGATATTTCCCGGATTCTGGGAATGGCGAATCCCGGAATTTTTTAGAATGGTAAGGGGGCACCAAGGGAAACGCAAAAATTTTTTGTCTCCGATTTTGCTTAAAAGTTGGTCATAGGGTAATTCGATAGCGCTGATTTCGAAACTGAAATCGAAATTTCCGGAAAAGTTCCGGATTTCGAGATATTGGACCCGGAAAATTCCGGATTTTGAAAAATTTTTCCGAAAGTGGTCGATATGGTACTCAAATGAAAGCACTCGTCGAGCTGAACAACTTTTCTGCTTGCGGGATGTTCCGGAAATGCGTCTAGCGAAAGTTATAGCCGAAAAACTGAAAATCCGGGAATTCCCAGAAAATCCGGATTTTGAAAAATTTTCCGAAAATGGTCGATATGGTACTCAAACGAAAGACGACGTCGAGCTGAACAACTTTTCTGCTTGCGGCATTTTCCGGAAATGCGTCTAGCGAGAGTTACGATCTAAAAACTGTTGCATTGTGTCCAGACATGTGCAGGAGGGGAAGTTCTGGGGGGGGGGTGAAGGGCGGCCGAAGGCCGCCGAAAAACCTGATTTTTCCGGTTTTTTACCGGAAAAATCCGGATTCTGGGGGGGGGGTGAGGGACCCCTCTGGGGGGGGTGAGCTCAGGTCTGGGGGGGGTGAAAAACCCCCCCAACCCCCCCCCAAGCACATGTATGATTGTGTCCCTAAGGGAAAAAGCAGCGGCAACCCATTCTCACAACTTCGCTAGTTGTGTTGCCCACCTTTCCAAAGGAAAAAGGGCAACCATTACTATTGTCTGTTTATTATTGGGTTCCCGCCCTTTTCCAAAGGGTTTGGAACCCTATGTTCTGGACATGTTTATTCTTATTATTGGGTTGTCGCATTTTTTAAAAAAAAGACAACCCTTTGATATGGCTAAGTTTCTTTATTTATTTATTTATTATTCCGGTCAACATTTGTGTCCCCCCCCTTTTCTCGAGATTGGCTGGACCGATCGGGCTGAAATTCTCACCATAGTTGTAGGGTGACCTGAAGTGCTCCCGTTTGTAAGGGCATCCCGATATCTCCCGGATTCCGGGAATGGCGGCTCCCGGAAATTTTAAAAATGGTAAGGGGGGACCAAGGGAAACGTAAAAATTTTTTGTCTCCGATTTCGCTCAAAAGTTGGTCATAGGGTAATTCGACCGCGCTGATTTCGAAACCGAAAACGAATTTTCCGGAAAATTTACGGATTTCGAGATATTCGCCCCGGAAAATATCGGACTTTGAAAAATTTCCCCAAAAGTGGTCGATATGGAGCTCAAATGAAAGAGCTCGTCGAGCTGGACAACTTTCCTTCTTGCGACATTTTCCGGAAATGCGTCTAGCGAAAGTTATAGCCGAAAAACCGAAAATCCGGGAATTCCCGGAAAAACCGAATTTCTAAGAATTGACACAAAAGTAGACTCTATGGTACTCATTCGAAAGCTCTTAGCGAGTAGGAAAAAAGTTGCAATAGCACCAAAGCCTGAAAATGTACCAAAACTGAGTTTTCGCCCTTTAGATAAGACGAAAATGGCTGCGACAACCCGTTGATGCCGTAGGATTTATTCTTATTATTGTTCACATTTTCGTGTCCCCCCTGTCTATCTCGAGATTGGAAAGGGGTAGAGAAATGGTTGATACCTCATTTTGAAGGTCTTGACTTGAACTGCTCCCGGAAGCGCGGGGAGCCCCGGGGGAGCAGAGGTGCTCCCGGAGCAACCCCGTGAGTAAAAATGAGTAAAATAAAAAAGTTGTCCAAATGAGCTAATTTTGGTATCATTCGAAAGCTCTCGGCAAGTAATGAAAAAGTTGTAATAGGGTCAAGGCCTGAAAATGCACCCATTTTGAGTTATGAGACGAAAAAGGGTCAAAAATGGCCAAAAACTGCCAAAACGGCCGTTTGAAGGGGTTTTCCGCCTTTTGCTCGAGCTAGAGTCAAGTAGTTGGCCTGAAATTTTGCATGTAGGGTGGCACCCGATGCGGGAAGACCCTCCGGGCACCTGGGTACCATAGTGTCACACAATTCGCAATTACTCGATACGGTGATGCTGCAAATGGTCAAAATTGAAAGTGACGGAAACCCCCCAATATGGGTATCAGTCGAAAGCTCTCGTTGCGTAGGTAAAATGTTGTAATAGGGGTAAAGCGCCAAAATGTAGGAGAAATGAGTTACGGGGCCTCAAAGGGGTCAAAAATGGCCAAAAACGGTCAAAATGGGTCAAAATTAAAAGTTGTCGGAAACCCCCCAACATGGGTATCATTGGAAAGCTCTCGTTGCGTGGATAAAAAGTTGTAATAGGGCCAAAGCGCCAAAATGTAGGAAAAATGAGTTACGGAGCCACAAAGGGGTCAAAATGGCCAAAACCAGGTCAAAGTGGTGGGTCAAAAATTGTCGGAAACCCCCCAATATCGGTATCATTCGAAAGCTCTCGTTGCGTAGGTAAATAGTTGTAATAGGGCCAACGCACAAAAGTGGAGGACAAATGAGTTACAGGGCCCCAAAGGGGTCAAAAATGGCAAAAACCGGTCAAAATGGGTCAAAATTGAAAATTGTCAGATCCGGTCGGTACCGATGTCATTCGAAAGCTCTCGTTGAGTAGAGAAAAAGTTGTAAGAGGACCAAAGCGTGAAAGTGTGAGAAAAAGGAGCTACGAGCCTTCGAATGGATAAGCTCTTTGTATAAACGGAAAATGTCGGGCGGGAACCACTTGATGCCTTTTGACTTATTCTTATTCTTATTCTTATTCTTATTCTTATTATTAGCAGGTGGGTGTCCCCCCCTAGATCTCGAGATTGGGAAGGGGTACAGGGTTGGTTAATACCTCATTTTGAAGAGCGTAAAAAGAAGGTGTGCATCCGTCAATTTCATCGCTCTATCTCCACCCAGTCGACCAGGGCAGGGAATTTAATTTTTAAAAATCATAAGGGGGGACCAAGGCGATTCTCAAAAATGGTCAAAAACTTTTTGTCTCTGATTTGGCTGAAAAGTCGGTCCTAGGGTAATTCGGGGACGCACATTCTAAATCTGCAATCGAAATTTTTCTAGATTTTGAGAATCTCGAGATATGGCCAAAAGTTACACTGTTGGAGACCGCAAAAGTGAGCAAACTGCCCAGAAACACCTAATATCCGTGTTTTTTGAACTAGTTAGTCAAGATGAGCCGGCGTATTTGCTAGGACACGCTTAGAATAGTATATCAAGTAATTTTTAGCGATCTGTAGTTGAGAATTGCTTATCCCAACTGCCCTTTTATGGGCAACCATGTTCAGGCAAAGGTGTCAAAAATGCTCAAAAACTTTTTGTCTCCGATTTGGCTGAAAAGTCGGTCCTAGGGTAATTCGGGGACGCAGATTCCAAATCTGCAATCGAAATTTTTCTAGGTTTTGAGAATCTCGAGATATGGCTAAAAGTTACACTGTTGGAGACCGCAAAAGTGAGCAAACTGCCCAGAAACACCTAATATCTGTGCTTTTTTAACTCGTTAGTAAAGTTTAGTCGGTGGATTTGCTAGGATACCCTTTAGAAAGCAGTGTCAATTATTTTTCAACGATATTTAGTCGAAAACTGCTTATCCCAACTGCCCTTTTATGGGCAACCATTTTCAGGCGAAGGTGTCAAAAATGGTCAAAAACTTTTTGTCTCCGATTTGGTTGAAAAGTTGTTTCAGGATAACCCGGGAACGCAGAAAATATCACTTATCCCAACTGCCTTCTTAAGGGCAACCATTTGTATAACGTAGTATATATTCAAGGTGTACTTGAAAACTCACTTATCCCAACTGCCTTTTTAAGGGCAACCATTTGTATGAAGTAGTGTTAGCAAAGTGTAATGGGAAAGCCACTTATCCCAACTGCCTTTTTAAGGGCAACCATTTGTATGAAGTAGTGTTAACAAAGTGCAATGGGAAAGTCACTTATCCCAACTGCCTTTTCAAGGGCAACCATGTTAGGATGAAGGTGTCGTCATTATTGTATTCGAATAAAACCAATCATATAAAAGAAGAACCCATTTCTTGAACGAGAGGCTATCAAAGTCTTAGGAAATAAAGCTGTGACCTAAATGGAATATGCAGGTGGGCAACACACTCTCGCAGTCGCTAGTTATTATTCATCTCGTTACCACCCCCTGTCCCCCCCTCTAACTTTTGCTAGGGTGGCCCGATTGGGCTGAAATTTTTAGGGGGTGTTGGGGGTGGGGTCAAGTGTTGACTGAAGCACGGGCAGTCCGATATTTCCCGAATTCCGGGAATGGCGAATCCCGGAATTTTTTAGAATGGTGAGGGGGGACCAAGGGAAACGTAAAAATTTTTTGTCTCCGATTTTGCTTAAAAGTTGGTCATAGGGTAAGTCGACAACGCTGATTTCGAAACTGAAATCGAAATTTCTGGAAAATTTACGGATTTCGAGATATTGGACCCGGAAATTCCGGATTTTGAAAAATTTCTCCGAAAGTGGTCGATATGGGGCTCAAATGAAAGAGCTCGTCGAGCTGAACAACTTTCCTTCTTGTGACATTTTCCGGAAATGTGCCTAGCAAAAGTTATGGCCGAAAAACTGAAAATCCGGGAATTCTCGAAAATCCGGATTTTTAAAAATGTCTTCAAAAGTGGTCGATATGGGGCTCAAATGAAAGAGCTCGTCGAGCTGAACAACTTTCCTTCTTGCGACATTTTCCGGAAATGTGCCTAGCGAAAGTTATGGCCGAAAAACTGAAAATCCGGGAATTCACGAAAATCCGGCTTTTAAAAATGTCTTCAAAAGTGGTCGATATGGGGCTCAAATGAAAGAGCTCGTCGAGCTGAACAACTTTTCTGCTTGCGGCATTTTCGAGAAATGCGTCTAGCGAAAGTTACGACCAAAATACTGTTGCATTCTGAAAAAACCCGTGTCCCTAAGGGAAAAAGCAGCGGCAACCCATTCTCGCTACTTCGCTAGTTTATTGGGTTGCCGCGTTTTTCACAAAAAAGGCAACCCTTTCATCTGGGTATGTCCGTTTTTATTATTATTATTAATCTCGTGACCACCCCTGTCCCCCCCCTCCAACTTTTGCTATGGTTGACCGATTGGGCTGAAATTTTCACGGGGGGTTGGGGGTGGGGTGAAGTGTTGACTGAAGCGCGGGGAGCCCCGGGGGAGCAAGGTTGCTCCCGGAGCAGCCCCGTGAGTAAAAATGAGTAGAATAAAAAAGTTGTCCAAATGCGCTAATTTTGGTATCATTCGAAAGCTCTCGGCGAGTAATAAAAAAGTTGTAATTGGGTCAGGCCTGAAAATGCACTCGTTTTGAGTTATGAGGCGAAAAATGGTCAAAAAATGGCCAAAAACAACTAAAATGGCTCAAAATTGAAAGTTCTCGGATCGGGCTCATTTCGGTGTCATTCGAAAGCTCTCATTGAGTACATAAAAAGTTGTAATAGGGCCAAGCCGCCAAAATGTACGAAAATTGAGTAACGGAGCTTCAAAGGGGTCAAAAATGGTCAAAATCGACCAGAATGACCAAAAATCTAAACAACTCTAAATATGGTCAATATGGTACTCTATTGAGAGCTCTCGATACGGACTACACGAATCAGACTATATATACTGGGCCACAAAGGTGCCTCTTTTGGGAGATATAGCCATCTATAAACAGAAAATGCCGGGGCAACCCATTCTCGCTACTTCGCTAGTTATTATTATTCTTCTTCTTGTCCCCCCCCCCCTATTAACTCAAGCTAGGCTCAACGCCCGGAGCTGAAATTTTGTGGGTATGTGGAGGTTGGTCCCAAACCTGGCCCATTTTAATTTCATCGCTCTAGACCCACCCAGTCGACCAGGGCAGGGAATTTAATTTTTTAAAATGGTTCTGGTTTAGAGGGGGGTTCTGGTTCTCTGGCAAGGCGATTCTCAAAAATGGTCAAAAATGTTTTGTCTCCGATTTGGTTCAAAAGTTGATCCTAGGGTAACCCAGGGACGTAGATTCCAAATCTGCAATCGAAATTTTCCTAACCCTTGTGGATCTCGAGATATGGCCAAAAGTTACACTGTTGGAGACCGCAAAAGTGAACAAACTGCCCAGAAACGCCTAATATAAGAGTTTTTGACCCTGTTAGTCAAGCTGAGCTGGTGGATTTGCTAGAATACCTTTTAAGAGGCCGTATTAAATAACGTTTAGCAATAATTATCGAAAATCTCTTATCCCAACTGCCCTTTTATGGGCAACCATTTAGCAAATATGTTCAAAATTGAGAGTTGTCGGATCGGGGCAATATTGGTATCATTCGAAAGCTCTCATCGAGCTGAGAAAAAGTTGTAATAGGGCCAAATCTTGAAAATGTAGCAAAATTGCGTTTTGAACCTCGATACGCTGATATTTTTAAAATCGGTCAAAAATGAAAGTTGCCGAATCCTGCTAATTTCGGTATCATTCGAAAGCTCTCATCGAGCTGAGAGAAAGCTGTAATAGGGCCAGATCTTGCATATGTGCCAAAACGGAGTTTTGGCCCAGTAGATAAGAGGAAAAATAGCTGCGACAACCCGTTGATGCCGGTAGGATTTATTATTATTATTATTATTATTATTATTATTATTATTATTATTATTATTATTATTATCATTAGTAAATTTACGAGTAAAGATGGTCTTACACTTTTCTAAGATCGAGTAAAAAACGAAAATTTTAAAAATGCTTAATATTTGTTTTGTAATTAGTGTCTAAATGATTTGTTATATAACATATCACATATATAACATATCATTTCGTTATATATCGTTTAATAACAAAAACAGTTTTTATGCCGGTTCAATCACAATTTACCAACTCTGATTTGTCTGAAAGGGTTTCCATATGAACAATTGCCTTTCTGAGACCATTTTAATCTAGCTCCATTGGAAGTGATGTCAGCCAACGTTGAAAGCAGACGAACGAAGAGTGCCAGATGCGAGTCTGAGCCGTCCTTTTTTGAAAGTACACCAATTCATGGCTTCACCTTTGTTACTGCTTATTGTCACCCATTTTTGAAGATTTTCTGGAAAACTGTAACAGTTTGCGGTCTTACAGCAGTACTAATACAGTCCGTTATGGCTTGTCTTAAACTTTACAACCAGCCATTGTTGACCAGCATTCAGAAGATTCGCAGCGCCAGTATGGAAATTCCTCAGGTTGGAATTTGTGTGCCGGTGCGGTTCCGGCATTCTTGGTACGAACAGTACGAGGTGGACAAAGATCTCCAACAGTATATAAATTTCCCGTTTGTATTGGGAATGTTCAACCGTGCTTATAACCTTAAGGTAGAATGATGTATCATTAGTAAGGTATTCTTAGTTATTTATAGTAAAATGGTAAGAGACAAATAAATAAACAATAAGTCTAAATTGCAACAGTAATGAACAGTAAAAAGGGAAAAGACAATGTGCTGAAATAAAATTGTGAAGTTAGCACCGGTAGGAAAGATATAAATTATGATTGAGATGCTAAGCCTAAGTAATTTAGTGATACATTTTGCCAAACGCTCAGTGTTTTCTCCGTTCTTCTGTCTAAATTCGCAGGTCAGTTAGCTAATATTCACGATTCGTCAGGTTCGGGGAATTCGCGTAGTAGTTGGTTGGATTATTCGATTGGGTTAGGTTGCTCGGCACGAGTTGGGGGAAACTTTAGTGACTGGTGCTGAAACTTGGTGCTTGTTATTGAGGCTAAATACTTTTGTGAGCTTGTTTGATTTGAGTTTTGCACTTTTCTATTTTGTTGTCTTACTGAGCTTGCCTGAAATTATTTAATAAATCTTTGTAACCGTTTCGCTGAGTTGAAGTTGGTCAGGACCGTACATTTCTCCAATGTCACACGCCACCGGTATTAACTTGTAATCTAGGAACCTAACTTAATAATCAAGTAGACAACAGTATTTTACTAACTCTCGTGGACTGAAACTTCACAACATGTTAGCCAACTTTTAATATAAAATGTGGCATTCTAAAGTTCAAGTAATAAATGTGTTATAATGGTTCAAAATCATTATATACTCCAAAAAATCATTTACTTAAGATAAACCTTTTCAAGTACATAACATATAGCGAATCCAATGCTATGCTTTAACACTATATCGTCAGAATATACATAACTTTAACTGTTTGCTGTTGCTTTCAGCTTACCGGAGAAATCTACAAAAATTTATCCGTCAGCTTGGAAGCGCTAGAGGACAAATACCGACAGCTGCTGATAAAAACAAATTCAACTGATCTTGGAGATCTAGTCGAAAAAGGATCCTACAATTGTAACGAAATAATCCTAGAATGTTATTCGGCAACCACAGGACCGTTAACGGAAGATTGTGTAACAACAAAACAAATGGGACCTCAAGGGGTTTGTTGCCAAACAAAGAAGACATATCAGGTTGCTCCTGGTTCAACAATGGGCACGGAGATATTAGTTCAAATACCAGGCATTAATAATTTCAGCCACAAAAGAGAATTCAACTTGCCCCTAACAAATGGAGCCCACTTTAGACTGTACGATACGGAATCGGGTCTGATGGAATTTAGTGGCCACAGTTGTCCGGAAGGGACAGAAGTAAATGTAGAGCTGGAACTAAAAAAAGAGATCTATCTTCCCCGTGAAGATTTTCCTTGCCAGGATGAAGGAGAGAACGAAATGATTTGCCTACATCGCTGCTTTTTTGAGCGAGTTCTCCGAGCTTGTCAATGTTTGCCTTACGAAATTTGGCAAACTCAAGTTCGCTCGGGGAGACTTTGTCAACCTAAGGATGTAGCAGAATGTATACTTCCAACAGTGAATATAACTGATCCAGTTGACAATGTAATCGTTCATTGCAAAGCGGAATGCAGACCACGATGCTCGCAGTCAGTTTTCGCAAAGACGATTTCATACGTCCCGTAGGTTGCTGGCTACGTGTAAATACATTTAAACTTTGCTTGCGGTTGCTTGCTTGACTTGATTTCAGAAATGAAAGGTTGCTACTTTTGAAACGATGAAATCAGAATTGAATACCATTTAGCTCAACAACCGCATAAACTTAAGGGTGTATAAAACTCACGGGTTTGTAAAACTTCATCGGAGAGTGCTAGGTTTTTGCAAGCAAATAGGTAACATATTATTGTTAAAACTTATATATCAAGAGATCATAATTATCTTATATATTAGGAGAACAGTAAGCCACTAGAACGCTGCTCTTCAATGCATTGCATAACCGTGCTCCTACCACAATACCACAATGTTCCCCGACTGGTGGGGTGATGTGTGCCAGAAGAGATCCGTCTAATGGTGAGGTAGGCAGAATGGGTCCCTGTTTGGGAGGGGGGTCGCTAACAGCCAGCCAAATCCAGAAAGTCTTAGCCTGCCTTGGCGCCCCCCCCCAAACAAGAACCCATTTCTGCCACCCCCACCCAATAGACGTTGGCCTCGTTTAGCTACCCCATACCAAACGGGAAGGGTGTATGCTTCTCGACCCCTCCTATTGGGGGAACATTCAACTATCGTGGTCGGAGCACTATTGTGCAATGCACTAAAGAGAAGCCCACTAATGGCTTACTCGTCTAGTCTTCTTCTTAATTATAGTGCAATTACGCACTCTTCTTAATATACGACAACATATCCCATTACCTCCGAGTGGTAGAAGGTCCCAGACTGAAAAATTCGTTTGAAATTTTAGATTGGTCTTTCGGGAGCTTTAATTTTTTTCGCGGAAAGCTACACACCTAAAATTTTCCACACAGATTTCTACTGATAGAGGTAATTCACACACCAAATGGCAGCTCACAGAAGCTTCTAGGTCGAGTGTACTGTAGCCGCAAATCTTGAAAATTACAAAATTTTCACTATATGAGCTGTCGCCGTGTTGAGCCTAATCCTGCAAAGTGATCCGAATCTTCGGTCTTCTGCTTCTTTCCCACAATAGTGATACCCATTTACCGAACAGAATTTAGTTGGGTTGGCTAGAGCGCACGGCAAACCGATAAGTACCTTTATTTAAGGGGATTTGCGAAAGTATTGTGGCAGCGGAATTTCGAAAAGAGGATTATCGGATTCAAAGTCGAACGCCTTAACCACTCAGCCATTCCAACACAGTTGTATGTAACCATAGTTTGAATTATTTAACTGAACTTTTTTAGATTTTCAAGCCATGACACTAAAGTATGGGGCTTTAGTGACCTCAGTAAGAACTTTCTTTCCATCAATATATTCCATGGTAATCTCCAGTATGTATTGAGTGAACAATTCTACGCAATATCCTTCAATGATCTGTTTGGCACCGTTGGAGGAATATTTGGACTTTGGGTTTGCAGCGTTCTACTGTTTAATCTAATCGATTTTGTGTCAAAGATTGATAAACGTTTACATGTGTTCCCATCAATTCCATCAATTGAAACTTTGTCTAACTTTTAATGTTTTTAATTCTAATTTTAGTTTTTAATCTTTACCAGTATTGATCAAATATCATTTCATTCTAAAATTTGGATTTGTTGGTTGTCTTTTAGGTTGGTGGCTCTATCCTAAGCTTAGTTCATGTCGCGATATATGCAGGATTATGCAAGAAAACTTCAAATTTAGATCATAAAGTACCTTCAAAGAAGGAAGATCCTTTAGAAAAGTAACTTTTGCGACAGGATGCGAATAAACTGAAACTAACAGTTTGTGTTAGGGCATCCGCGTTGCAAGATTTTCCTAAAAGTATCCTTCTAGGGGGTACTTTGTAGGTTGCCTGTGAGGCGTCTACGAGTAGAATGGAAGACCTCCCAAACCCGTTTCTGGAGATTTCTTTAGAGTAATTAGCTAAGCTGAACATATGGACGCTTAGGGATCTCTTGCAACGCGCCCAGTTTTGGCTTAATAGTTTGAGTAAAAGCAAAATTAATATTTTGTTTTCATTTTCCAGACTATATCCGAGCGCTTCCCAAGAGGAGTAGTTCACTATTTTTTCCAGAATCCAGTTTTGCCAGGTTTTTGGACACTCTTTCCGCTTTCTGTTGCACATGCCTGCTTGCAAACTACCGTTTTCAGTCACCTTGTCAGCCTGAATATCACAATCTAACACAAACACTCCGAAACACCAAGATTCTGTCTCAGATTATTATTGCATTTTAATAATAACACAGCTAACCAGATTTTAGCAGCATGCGACCGGTCAAAGAGTTTTGGGACATGTTAGGTCCGAAATTCTGAAATAAAATAAAATTAGTGAAAGCAGTATATCAGTTGGCACCTGTCTACATGAAACCTAAAACTATATAAATTCTCGAAATTTGACATGGACTTGCAAATACGTAAGTACTAAATTGAGGGGTTATATTGAGGTGAGCTACTTATCATTATCTAATGCAAAACTAACGCTGCTTGATGAACTCGCTAACTAAATGACTATGATAATTTCACACTGTACATTCAAGTGGGCCATATTAACATTCACAAAACCCAATTTTTGTATTTCTGAGCGTTCTAGGCCTCAGGCTTATAAAAACATCGGGGCCAATGTTATCAACGCCTAAACCCGGGTTAAGTCGCAAACCTGGGTTAACTTTGCTATATTTAACACATAAAGATAACCCGGGTTTGCTAATAAACCCGGGTTTAGGAGTTGATAACATCGGCCCCGGCACTTTCACTAAATAGTCAGCCGTTGGTAGGACTCTTCCAGTCAACCCTTCAAATTTAGATTCAGCATCAGATATCCAAATGCAGCTTTGAGATTGGTTTTACGTTTTGTCACAACGGAATATCTTGAAAGTTTTCGGATATCTAGGCAGCAAGGAACGATTGAAACATTTACAAACGAAACCCAGCAACTCCAATAACGTACAAAGCCCATGTTTACCAGACTGTGGCATGGGAACGTTAGTTTTGGCCTGGTAGTGAACAATATATTAATTAATGCCTATTTCAATTTGCTTAATGGAATATGTAAAATGAATTAGACTGCAGATGGAGCATTTAGCTATAATTACCTGTTATAAATGTTAGAAATATTGCACTGTCAATCCTTTTATCATCATATTTTACTACATCTGTTAGCCTCTTACGTTTACTACATTAATTTTTGGTCAACAGGAGAATCGGCATAAACCAAGTTTTATGCAGTTTTTCATTGAAGGGTGGGCTACGAACGGGTTGGCACGACATCGTCGGAGAGAGCTACTTTCCCCCCTCAACGTTAGCCAACATATCAAAGTAAAAAAGTTTAGGGTGGGCAATAATATATCTCACCTACACTGTTTTTGACAGGACGGCTAAGTACAAATTTTGGTGCGAAAAATGGGATTTTTCAAAAAGGTTTTTTCAGCTCTGGTGGATTAACGGTTTGACCAATTCTGAAACTTTCAGCCATAAATGGTAATTGTTACTAGTGCTAAATACTAAAAGTATTTCGGCTTTCGAGCGTTGCTTCCTTCTTCAGCAATAACAAATCAAAGTTTGAAATTTGGCAAAAAGTTGTGATGTGACCGTGCGCCGTTTTCGATCTAATATTCGATCTAAATCTAAATAATAAAATTGACAGCTCCTAGCCTACCCCAGCTTTTTACCAAACATTAGGCTCTAATAGGGGCAAACTGTCTGTAAGTTTCGAGGGCTTAGGTTTTCTGGTTAGTGTGCTAGCAAACTTTTTGTTAAGAAAAACCCTTAATTTTTAGGCCTGAAAAGCTATCTAAGCGCAGGAAAAATAGGGTCAAAAACATTTTTGTCTCAGATTTTGCCGAAAAGGTGCTTATAGGGTTTATTTGACTTGCTATATCCGTTTTTCGGTATGACGGTTCCTTCGTTCAGTATGCGCTTACAACTGTCATAGAGTGTTTTGGAGCGATCGCCATCCATACTTCGAGAAATCAATCTAGCATTTCGGAACTCTGAAGCGAGGTTTAGTGGCCTAGCTTTCTGCACATCTTGGTACACTCACTGGCCTGTAATGTGCAAAGTTTCAGCCGATTCTGCCAAAGTACTTTGGAGTAATTGATCCACATCGTCGAAATGCCACGAAATAACAGCAACAATATTGATAATGTAATCTAGCACTGCAAACACAGGGATTAACGAAATCAGTAGTATAGGTCAGCACAAATGACCGCACTTTGTACAGGTATTTTGGCTTCATTCTGGCTTTGACGAATAGGGTCATTAATCATACAGGTAAGGTCATTAATCATCGGGTACAGATGTCTTTCAAGGTCATTACTGGCCAATTTTCCCTTAGATAAGCTTTGTAACATTGTACTAAATTTTTAACACAGTGTTATTGGACTATATTACTTTACTTACGTATTTGTCTACGTATTTAACTTTACCTATGTACTTATCTAGTATGTTTACCTGCCTAATTAGTGTTTATTAATTAACGGCCTAATTAAGTAATACGAAGTAACATTTTCATACTTTTTTCAAACTTTTATTTACCTAACTATTTGCCAATGACGGTTCTTACCTGTCCAGCTCAGGGCTCTAAAGACCAAGCATATTTCTACAAATTTTTCTTTCTTCTATTCCAGCCAAAATTTCTAAAATTCTCTCTTTTCTTGCATTTCCTTCTATTTACCATCTGGACCTTTGTATTAACCTTGAAACGGAAGACATGTAACAAACACTTAAAGAAGACAAGATTGTTACGTACTTCAGAATATACTGATGTTAGATGCCTTCTAGTGTTAGCATATCTTTAACATACTGAGGACTCAAACCTGTCAAAAGCCTTTCTCTCCCTGTTTGTTTAAAATTTTCTCCCTGCTAGCTGCCTGCTAGTGTTAGCATATCTTTAGCATACTGAGGACTCGAAGCTGTCAAAAGTCTTTCTTCCCCTATTAGCAGCCCCCTGTTTGTTTAAAATTTTCTCCCTGCTAGCTGCCTGCTAGTGTTAGCATATCTTTAGCATACTGAGGACTCAAACCTGTCAAAAGTCTTTCTCCCTGCTAGCTGCCTGCTAGTGTTAGCATATCTTTAGCATACTGAGGACTTTAACCTGTCAAAAGCCTTTCTCTCCCTGTTTGTTTAAAATTTTCTCCCTAGCCTTCTAGTCTTAGCATATTTTTAGCATACTGGGGACTCAAACCTGTCACCACTTTTTTCTCTCCCTGCTAGCTGCCTTCTAGTGTTAGCATATCTTTAGCATACTGAGGACTCAAACCTGTCAAAAGCCTTTCTCTCCCTGTTTGCTTAAAATTTTTCTCCCTGCCTTATCTAGTTTGATTGCACCTGTCCCAATGAAATTAAAGATGTAAACAATAAACATTGGTTGAAAATGAAAATTTTGTGACAGCGATAACGCAAGATTGGGAAAACTTTATGTGATAAGTTGTATGTCAACGTAAAGAGCAAACCGTGAACCAACTTCGGTCACCTGTTGGTAATTATTTGTTGGCTAGTTAGTTAGTAATAATTGGTTAAAGTTGACTATGAAAATTGGCTGAAAATGGGTGATTTTAATTTTATGTCTCTAATTACGCGAGATTGGGAAAACTTTATGTGAAAAGTTTTATGTCAACGTAAAGAGCAAACCGTGAACCAACTTCGGTCAACTAATTTTGTTTAGTAGTTAACTAATTAGTCAGTAATAATCTATTAAAGTTAACTATGAAAATTGGGTGAAAATGAAAATTTTATGTCTCCAATTGC